>JAQBSW010003099.1:0-89434 GCA_029291075.1 Eudiplozoon nipponicum
CCGGTTTCGTCCTTATTAGGAACTCATCACGTAATGGCCAGAATTTGTTGCGTGCAGGGCTCGTTATTTCGTTCAATTTTGGAATCTATCTATTGGACATATATCTTGTAGTTGATTGCTAGAGTAATAACAGATAAAGGATCTCTTCATCAAATATTTCTATTTGTTGTTACGTTTGCTCATATTCGTAATGGGACCAGTAGCAGTTAACTTTCTCTAGTTTATTGACCAAATAAATAACCGGTTTGGAGCATAGTGCTGACTGCTTACGGTCATTTTCCAGCAAGATCTTATCATATTTGTATATGTGATTATAAGCTTCGTCCTACAGAGAATTTAGCTCTACAGCGAATTTTAAAGTTTTACAGGTAGTGCGTCCACCATTAGTTGATTTTCCATACTCATCGTCTTTGGGTCTCCGAAGCACACTAGCTAATGTCGCCTCCTGGAGCAAAATTTTAATATAACCGTATTCAATTGAGATGAACACGAGTAGCCAGAATTTCTTGTAACATTGCGATCCAAGTTTCCTGGGATCATAATCAACCTAATAACATTCCAGAAGTCAATTTTAACAAAAAATAAAAGGAAATGTAGTTATCTCGTTCAAATTGATCAAACAATATTCTTCGTTAGCATCCAAAGTCATATATATCATTGCTAATCCCTTTAAGGTGAGGAATAGACAAATAATTAAGTCCTACAATTACGAATTATCAACATCCGCATAAGTACGCGTATATATATATATATATATATATATATATATATATATATATATATATATATATATATATATATACATATATATATATATGTATATATATATGTATATATATATATACATAATACAACAAGTTCCCGTCCTAAAAATTCAAAGGTTTCATGAAAACCAAATTTTAATCGACTGGCCACGAATCACAAAATCCAACAACAAGTCTAAACACAAAATGGATCAGACTCAACAAACATTCGATCGGATTTAGATTTTGTTTGTGGCGGAGAAGTGATATATATGTGCAATTATGTATTTGGTGTTGCGTATCTACTAGCAAGTTTATGCAAATTTGGCCAGAAGGATAAACCAAAGACAGCATGAACGGAAAGTATAATCTCTTGCACATTAGTTTCGTGTTTACTGGCGACTCATCAGTGGGAGGCGATATTACGCCCATTACACACCATATATTTGGGTGAGGAATGTGGGAAAATAGGACGGTACAATACTCCTATACAAATGTCTAGACCTGCAACAGCGAAGTTACCTTCAGATCATGTATTCAACAATGTGACTTCAAAGCTAACTCAATATTATATATATATATATATATATATATATATATATATATGTATATATACCGTGTCTGTAAAGAGAACCAACACGATATATATAACGTCAGTACCCTATACCAATATTATGGTACCGAAAAGGAACTTGGTTGCCGAGTCGGTATATAGTACCAACACGACCGATTTCAATGAATTCTCTTATGCTTTAGTTGTTGCGCACCTAAAAACAAATTGTTTCAAATATGACCAGAAGGATAAACCAAAGGAAACGTACATTTAAATCCATCGTGTTGATACTATGCACCGACTCGGCAACTATAATGTTAATACAATGTACTTTTTCGGTACCATAATGTTGGGAAATCTGTTAACGCATTTCGATCTGCCCTCCCGATAGACTAACCAGGTATATTTGAAAATCTATTGAAATAGAAATCCAGAGTCAATGTCATGAAGGTAACACCTGTGGAAAAGTCATTAGGACATTAAAATCTTATTAATTGGCAGAAAAAGTAGGATAGATTAATTGGAGCTAATAATCAAACCTAATAAGAGACAACGACCATAAATAACGTGAAGCCAACGGGGTGAAAACCCGTGAGGTATTTTCATATAATTGCGCCTCAGCTTTCGTACAGATTTTATTGTTTATTTTTTATTTCTCTATCTAGAATGAAATTGTTTGATTATTAATCATTGTCCTAATAATTTTCTTCAAATTTATATATTATCTGTCTCGAAATTTTACAGACGAAAGGTTCAATTAATGAAAGATTCGAATAGGATATTTATTTTTTAACTTAATATCTGTATGATCACCTAAATTAATTCTCTCTCTCTCTATCTCATACTCATTATCTCCATTCAAGATTTTATGTAGATATTGGGCTACATTATCCTAACGATCTTATTTGGCTTGTTTACGCATCTGCTTTAAATAATAGATTCCGTTGATCTTATAAAGGAAGCGTCAAATATAAATCCTTCAATTATTCCACACCGCATAATCTATCCCACTCATTGCTCATTTTGTATACTATGAAATGAGTGTTACGCAAAATAAGCGTAGATGAATTTTAATGACTAAGGCTGGTTCAAATATCTCCATTGCTTATCGCGTACACAGAAAATGAAATGATGTAACTATCGCAGCATTAATCAGTTGAAAGGATAACTTACAAGGTTGATTATAAGTGCTTTATATATATATATATATATATTTATAGGTTATAAATATATATAAAGATAGATTGATATTTATATATGGTTGTTAGCAGTGGGGAAGATTAATAATGACTTAGAAGAGTTGAGCTTGTTGCATCTGATTGTTCGTGTGATGGTATGAAGTAATTGGCGAATTTAATTAACATTATTACGCAAGTATGTCATATTACTCAGGTGCGTTGACGTGTGTGAGCGTTTATATGTATATATGCGTGCGATTATGTGTGTGCGTATGCCTAATAATGGCATTGGTTTTTCGCAAACCCTAAGGCACGAACGTTGACACTTCTGGCTAGAAAAGTTTAACACACGTATAAATAGTAAAGGTGGAAAAAGATTACTACTACTACTACTACTCTTTTGTTTAATTTGTGTTGTGATTTATAAATAGGCTTAAGATGATCCCATGGAAGAGGATTCGAATGTTACCGCAAAATCTGGAAAGCTGTATTTTTCTACATTACCAATGAAAAAATTGCATCATTGTCCAAGAGGTGGTATGTAATCAGCAGTTCACAGGTCAACCTTAAAAAGTGTGTGCCTTTGACATACTGACAACAAGTTCGAAAAATTAACTTGTTACCGCGTCTGCAATGCCTATTGCATAATTGCATAGGCTTTATAAATATATGACGTTTTATAAGATGTTTTGCATATCTCTGGTAGCACCATTGAATTTGTTTTGATAAAACTGCAAACTCTTTAGAGCAGTTTCTGCATTTGCAGCATAGAATACTTCCCACGTTTTACTCCGTCATCTGGCCCGAGAATTGTTCAGTTATCTGTCTGTTCACATAACTTTATAGGCAGGAAAACTATACACATGAAAACAGCCGACTGAATGCTTAGTGTCTTATTAAACGTATATTTTATGCATATTGTCGCATAATATTATAGCTTGTTTCATTTCGATTTTCGTGCCACTTTGCTTAAATCTGCTTTTGTGAGAATTATTCTGTGAAAGTGCGACTAGAGGCCTGAGAATGGTTTGGGAAAATCTAAACAAAAAAGTAGACAGTCAACGAAGATTAGATCGCTTCTCATTTCCAGTGGTCAGTATGAACGACGTTGAAGCCTTCGAAAGAAAGGGGTGAATACGCACCCAGCCTGGTCGAATACAAAACAGATTCAAACTTGGAAATGGGGATCAATCGGATCTTTGCGAAACTGATAGTGCAAATCGACAACCCACGAACACAAATCATGGAGATTCAACATATGAAGCTGACACTCCGCAAACATTCAAAGGATATTCATGCTAATAGTCCATAGATCGGACGCCAATCTACTCATAAATTTGAAATTGCGTCTTTATATATATATATATATATATATATATATATATATATATATATAACACGCCAATTTTAGGGATATTTTTATTCTTGTCTGATCAGAACATTAATTTCAGTTTAACAGTTTTATTTATTGACGTTCATAATGCCAGATTAATAATTTAATTTAATTTTAATGGAACTGTCATTCTTCATTGACTTAATTCTTCACCCTTTATAAAAGGTTACTAATTTGACCATTTGCGGAGTGGCTGAAGCTTGACACGAGTTTTTTATGATTAACAAAAATTTTGAAAATCAGCTTTTTAATCAAAACATTAAAAAGTCTAAATGTGCATAGTCAAACTTTTTCATTATATAACTTATTGTGAATCATAATCGTTGTTTTTACTGTGTTTACTCATGAAGCCAGGGTTTATGGATTTACTGGAGTAACAGGTGTTCAGAAATAGTTTTAATTCTCAATTTCGGTGAACTTTAGCATAAATTGATATCCATCTGGTTGGTATCATGTACCGACTCGGTAACCATAGTGTTAGTACCATGTACCTTTTCGGTACAATAATGTTAGTATCGGTTACTGACACAATAGCCATAGTGTTAGTATCCTTTACAGACTCGGTATGTATATTATATAGTGTGAGTTAGCGTTGAAGTCGCATTGTCATAGACTTTATATGATGTTAGCTTCACTATTGCAGGTTTACACATTCGTCAAGGAGATTGTACCGTCCTATTAATCCACATTCTTCTACCAAATATATAGTGGTTAGAGGGCGTAATACCGGCTCCTACTGATGAGTCGCCAGTAAGCACGAAACGAATGTGCATGAGATTATACTCTCCGTTCATGCTGCCTTTGGTTTATCCTTCTGGTCACAACTGAACTAATTTGTTACTAGGTTCGCAACACCTAATACATAATTGCATATATATTAGTTCACCGCAACAAACAGTATCTAATCAAGAATCTGGTGGGTTTCATCGAGTGGCGGCTATATACACGTATATGGTTCAGTTTGAGTGAAGTGAAGATTAATTCCTCTTCTAATGCAATGATTCTTCACTGTTTGCATTAACTCAAAAACGAAAAAAAAACATTAATAAAATTCGGCCTACTACTTGTTACGTCAATATATCTCTGATCAAAGTAAACATCTTTATATTATTTGAATCCATTTTTTTACAAGAAATTAAATCACACAATGACGGCTGACCGGTTCAAATTTCTTGGAACCATTGCGTGAGATTTCTGCAATGATGTTGAAAAATCAAGGCTGCAACTTTGGGCTACTCGGGAACCAATGAAAGCAGCTAGACGTCTATTATTGTGTATATAGTGATGGAGAGTGCTCTTCGATGCTAGGAAAAATGTCACAGTCAGTTTTCTTACTCTTTATCAGTGCACATTTAAAGGTAGAATTATGATGGACAACGAGAAATGCGATGGAACTTCACCATTCATTTCAATAGATGAATAATTATGATCATATATTTATTGAATGGTTGCGCAGTGTGGGCTTCAAATGTTGAATCTCCGCGAGTCGCGTTCGCGGGTTGTCGCTTTGCACTATCAGTTTTGCTAAGATCCGATTGGTACCCATTTCCAGATATGCATCGAGTTTGTCATCTTATTGGCTGGATGCGGATTCACTCCTTTCTTCCGAAGGCTTCAACATCGTTTATACTAACCACGGGAAATGAGGTATGATACGAAGACTAGATCGTAATTCATTTCCAATTGTTAGTATGAACGATGTTGAGACCTTCGGAAGAAAGGAACAAATACTTACCCAGACAATAAGAAGTGAAACGCGATGCGCACTTGGAAATGGAGATCAATCGGATCTTGGCGAAACTGATAATGCAAAGCGACAATCCGTGAACGCGACTCGCCGAGATTCAATAGTTGTGGTCGTCAAGTTCCGAAACGACGATGGCCGATTGTCAGGTTCCTTGACAAGTAGAAGCCGAGTCTAACGTAAGAACCATCATATATTTGATAAACAATGTCGGACTGACGGATAGTATGATGTCTCATAGTGATACGTGTTAGAACGGCAGTAAACTAAACATCATAAAAAATCTTTAGCAATTCAACTTTAAAGGTAACTCACTAAATGAACTATGTTTTAAACCTTAAATATCACACCCTTTTTTTCATGCTGATTTTCTTAAATACTTTTGGTCCTATTTAAACTCACGTGTTGCTAAGCACGCCATAAATAATAAAAAAATGTCACTATTCAATTTATTTGCAAACAATATTATGCAAATTTCAAAATTTATAATGCAGAATTAAACTTCACCCCGGCAGATTCTTTTACCCCATTTGACGGATGAACTTTTGCCATTAATGTATTAAGCCTGGTTTGCATAGAAGAAAGTTAAGAAATAACGGACCGAAGGATAAGCTAATAGTTTAATATGATCTATACAATTAAGCAGTCATTGATTGCACGAGTGGTGATATAAATTTTTATTTAAATTTTACATCTAATAAAACTTACGCATGTATTTTGAGTTAATTAGAGACTTATCAGCACTGCGTCTCAAACACAACATGTGTTTGACCAAGTAACGTGAAAATACCTTAATGGTTCAATTTCTTTTACGTTAACGTATATAAGCAATAGCAAATTAAACATCAAATCAAGATATTGACAGTTAGAAATCAAAGAATACTTATACAATATGATTTCTAGCGAGGAATTAACGAACATCCACACAATGATTTTATAGATTTCATATAAATTGATAAAAGTAAACATTCTGAACACCTGTTACATTATTCATTGTCCATCTCAAAGAAATATATTGTGGTTTGGTGCCTGTAAGTTACTTTGTTTCGATGCACGACTGGTGCACATCGAAGTTCGAAATGGGTTAGTACGCGAAATTATCGTTATTTTGCTGTTCTACGAATAATTTAATAAAACTAGATCAGTGTTTGTATTATGGTCGCTGTCAGACAATTGTATATTTCGTTGCGAAGACGCAGTTTAAAATATTGTAAATTAAAAACAGTGTTTACATAATTCGAATTTTGATCAGCTAAAAGCTTCGTGAGCCGAACATGTAAAATCGTTGATGCGTGCCTTTCGCACCTATTTGACAGTCACCCATAAGCACTGACAAAAAATTATTGTAATTTTCAACTAATGTGGGACAAACGAAATATGAAATATTATCGACAAGCGTGCATTACATAAATATTGTTTTAAATAATAAAATATAAGAAATAAACTAAAGTATTAATAAAAGATAAACTAGAACAGAATAAAGTAATCTAAAAAATGAAAAAAGACAATGAAAAAATATAAAAATAAATAAATAAATATTTAATTAATTAAAAATGAACAAAGAAATAATAAATAGTTAATTATATAAATAAATAAATAGTTATATATACAAATATATATTTTTAGAATTAGGAAGAGAAAACACAAATAACCTAATAAATAATAAGCTGTGTAATATATGAGGAAAATGGTTATAATAAAGGTATATGTACATTATCAGTATCAACTAAACATTGAATCAGAAAGCACAGGAAATTCAGCAGAATGCCGAGTTCGTCCAAATTGGCATCAAATAACTGAGCGTACGGTAATTGCCGCCGACAGAATCTGCGACTTAATCTCCTGCGCCACCCATCCCGCATACTACACGCAATTTTAAGTCAGGTAATAAATTAATTTTTTTCGTTAACATTTCCTTAATTTGGAACTTATTTTGTATTACTTAAGACATGAAATTCTAACTATTCATCTTAGATCTGACGTTATATAACAGATATCATTCCACTTGGGAAGTCCATAAATATTTGAAGTCTAATAACAGGGTTTCTGTAATATATATATATATATATATATATATATATATATAAACATATTTTTTGTCAGTATAAAATTAATACGGCACCAAGTAGCAAAGTAGATTCATCCAAGATTGAAGCAGACATTACTAGGTTTAGACAGTCTTTATTAAATTTTTGACATTGCATGATGAATTCCCAATAAGGATGAAAGCCGTCTATTTGATGAATTGCCTTTTATATACTATACAATGCTTAGGTTATACTGGAAAATATATGAACATGATTGGACAGGTGTTTGTACCAAGTTCGTTACCTTGATTTAATTAATTAGCACGGCTCGCATAAATAATTTCCATTTAATTATTATTTAAATGTCGTTTCTATAAAGAAAAACTTGCATAAGTATGCAAATAAAGCTCAACTGATAGCTAAATTGCTTTCTTATTTACACTCATCACCAGTAGAATCCAGAATTTTGTGTCAGTTATTTGATCCCAGTGACATGATTTTCAGTTTCATGCAAATTGTCTCCTGAAATCCTAAACCTTTATTAGTGCATGTAAAATTTGAATATGTTTTCATTTATACCATTTTGAAAGTATTACTTCGAATAGGTCCTCAAGGGTACAACCCTTGACTTAATGTATCAACAATGAATAATCTAGTTTTCATTATAAGTTAAACGTCATGCCAACATAGGGAAATATATTGAGATAAAATATAATGTTAAATCATATACATACTGCCCATATAAACTAAAAATTGCGAAATATGGTGAATACATGTAAACTGATAACACATTTGCGTCCTCGTTAGGCATTCACGAGATACAATTCAAGCTGCGATAATTTTTGCTATTAAGGATGAATGCTCTATAATGATGGCATCTGACCAAAAAATTAATTACGTGTGCGGTCACAAACATGTGTAGTTTCGATGGATATGCAAATCTGAAAATAAATAAATAAATGTATAAACCAAAATATTTTTTTCTTCGTACGTTTTGCGAAAACTTTCATCAACATATAAGTACAGAGGTCGTAGCGCGTCAGTAAGTGTGAATAATGGTAGTTCTGTTAAGTTGTGAGGCCGGTTAGATACAACAGGATTGGTGTTTTTACACAAGAACGCAAACTTAATTTGAAGAATTGTTACCATCATCCGTGAAATAGACGATCTGTTTAATTTAAGTATATGTAGTGAATGCTACAAAATATTCATGCACGAGACTGCACAGAATTATTGCCGTCGACGTTTCCAGTCAAGTATTATGTATTTGAGACTACAAGAAGTGAAATTCGCATATCTTCCTTGTGCTCCCACGGTCATCACGGAAGCTCGCAGCATGTCAATACGTGTGACTGACGGTAGTTTTGCACTTCGACGACTGGTTAAAATACAATGGAAATGGTATCTACCAAATCTCGCAAACTTGATATAAAATTACCACCATCGCACAATTAGCCAGTGGCACAAGTACATTACCTCCATATATATATATATATATATATATATATATATATATATATATGGCAAAGCTACAAATGTTAACGTTCTTCATGGCATAGAAATTGTCCAGCCATTTTGATCAAGTGCAATGTATGCAAGACTACTAGAGGTGAGAGTTGCATATTTAGATTTGCTTTGTATATGCTTTGCGGTATGATCCTCGCTAATCAGTTTGCCGTCGAGCTCTGATGGTCATCATGTAAGGTCGAAATGTGTCTGTAATTGTGACTGACGGTTGATTTGCCACCGTGTACTATTAGTTAGATAGCATACCAATAAAGTAATTGTGTTAAAAATATAATCTTAGGGTAGTATGATATTTTATAATTTATACTAACATTCTTTTTCATTTTATGCATAGATAATCCTACAAAATTTTACATTAAAGCACGTATACACACACACACATAAACTGGTATTTATGTTAAACAAAAATAAACATTTTCTTTTAAGTGAAATGAACTCCGGTTTACGTGACAAATACCTGTTTACTTTATATTCCACAAGAGCCACGGTATTCCACTTAGCTGGCCCTCAGACCTAACAACTACAAAGCCAATAGGTTTAGAAAACACAGAGCACTTGACTATACATTCGCATATTTCATAAACCTGGAACTTTGCCAACATTAAACCGCTCAACTAATATACCAATAATTTCTACATACCTTCGATTTGCATTTCTTCTACCGTTTAACGTATTCTTCAGCAAATGTAAATGGACAGTCTGGTCTTGTTATATTTGTTAAAAAGTGCAAACTTACTGAAAAGCCAACACGCAACGAAAAACGCATCAATGTGTGTACGCCACGTGGTACAGTTTGCCATTTGCCAAATTATATTAGACGCTGGTAAACACATAAATTTGTACACTGACGTGTAATTGTAATACGCGGAAACACGCATGAAAGCAATAGTAGGCAATGCCACTTAAAAATGGACAGTACCACATTCATCAGCGTAATGACTTGACATTGTGAGTACCACAACGATGGTGGCTTTCGGGAAATTCTGAAAGTCTTTTTGTGAAACCTGTAATTTTATTCGTCATGGTGTCATCAGAAAACGCAGGATTAAAACGTTTTTATAAATGTAATGTACGTTGCAACCCAGCGTAAGCGACAAGTATAGTCAGTAGAGAAATTGAGTTTTATCATGTAAAAATATGTAAATGACTTAAGCAACCGTCAGGTGTGAGAAAAACTATGCTACTACTGTGCAGTGCATTGCGTTT
This sequence comes from Eudiplozoon nipponicum, assembly GCA_029291075.1. Taxonomy (NCBI): domain Eukaryota; kingdom Metazoa; phylum Platyhelminthes; class Monogenea; order Mazocraeidea; family Diplozoidae; genus Eudiplozoon; species Eudiplozoon nipponicum. The sequence continues at coordinate 10,372 of JAQBSW010003099.1, forward strand.
AAATATAAATTTTAACGTATATGTTTTGTTCATCTTGTTGCCGAGTGAGAATTCAGTATATAACTGGACTGCGTTCAAAGGTGGTGTAATAAGGAGAGAGAAGCATGCTACGAAGTTATTCTCGTGCTACGTACAAACTCGGCGATAATACTTTTGGTACCATGTACGTATTCGGAGACCATACTGTAGGTATCAGGTATCGTCTCAGCAACCCTAGTGTCAGTACCATTTACAGGCTCCGTATATATTATTTGTAGAGAGATGGCTTTGACGTCACATTGTCAAAGACTTTATATGAAGTTGGCTCCACAGTTGCAGGTTTACACATTCGTATAGAAGATTGAACCGTCCAATTGTTCCACATTCCTCGACCAAATATATAGTGGTTATAGGGCGTCGATAATAAATTTTCTTAAATATAAGACATGTTTTTGTCAATATAGCAGATCATACAGTCAAACATTCATTTTTTGCGGAGAATTGATATGTATGCAATTCAATACGTAGTAATAATTTAGCTCAAATAGGATTATGGGAATAAACCAAATTCAGCACTAACAAAATGCTCAGTCTCATGTACACATGTGTTTCGTGCTTACTGGCCACTCATCAATAGGAGCCCCTACTACGCCCAACAATCGTTATATATTTGGTCAAGAAATGTGGGACAGTTGAACGGTACTATCTCTTATACGAATGTGTATACCAGAAGTAGGGGAGCTAAGTTTGTATAAAGTCTTCGATAATGCGACTTCAAATATATATACCACGTTTGTAAAGGGTACCAACACAATGGCTATAGTGTCAATACTCGATTACAAAATTATAGTTGCCGAATAGGTACATGGTACCAACACCATGATTGCCGAGTCGGTACACGGTACCAGCACAATGAATTTCAATGTATGCCAAAGTTTACCAAAACTGACAATTACAACTATTTATGAACACATGTTACTACAGCAAATCCATACCCTCTGGCCTTGATGGATATCAGTTATCACATTTAGCGGTAATCATGAAATCAGTCAAATAAATATATAAAATTTGATTACTGTTTGTAGCGGAGAGAATAATATATGTATACAATTGTGCATTAATGTGGCACACCTTGTCAAAAAATGGTTTAAATATGATCAGAATGATAAACCAAATACAGCATGAACAGAATGTTAATCTCATGTGCACATTCGTTTCGTGCTTACCGGCGACTCGTCAGTAGGAGACGGTATTACGCCCCTTACCTAATATATATTTGGGGGAGAAATATGGGAATCTAGGACAGTATGTATTCAAGCAAATTTTAAGTTTACATCGTATAAAATCAACGGCAAGGCGACTTCATAGACAACTCCTTTCATAAGCTATTTACGGCGCCCAAATTTCTAGGCCAAATATACATTGATTAAAGGACGGGTACGGCTCGTATTGATGGTGCACCGGTGTGAATAAGTGCATCTATGCATTTGTATTATTCATTTTTTTCGTGTTAAATTTGGTATGTCCTTTTGATATTAATGGGAATTTATTTCGAGAGTACTAAGCCTCACTTTAAAATCTTCCATTTATCTATATCCTGGTTTTTAATTTGATTATGTTGGTGTCAACTAGGCTGAATCCGTTTTACTTCTAGAAAAAAATGAGCATTCAACACTGCAATCTGCACACCTTACGCTGTTACCAAGAGGACAGACCAAAATGGAAGAAAAAGGCGAAACGAAATACGACACTGGGACAGGGCTCGAACCTGGGTACGTGTGCTTCGGAATCTGCTGCTCTAACCACTCAGCCACTCAGCCGCACACTACACACAACTTTCTGTTATATAATAACTAATGTTTCTTGGTTAGCTTTTCCTTTAGGTAGAGCCTATATAGAGTCCCTTTAGCCCTAAAGTTCTATAATGGCAGTTTGGGGAAGGATATTTGGAACTTTAAGACTAAAAGGATGCTATATGGGCTTTACCGAAATACCTAACAAATAAATAAATAAATAAATGAATAAATAAATAAATAAATATATTTCTATATACATAATTTTTTTCGTGTGTGTAATTCAACGAATGCATGTAATGTCTCCAGAGGCCTCAAATTAATAATTGTTTACGCAGATACCTGGTTTATTGCTTATAGTTTTTCGCATATACGTTATTTGTTGATTGAATGTGCGTTAAAAGGACTGTGTGTTGTCAATGATTGACATTTCACGATGATTTAATATACATTAAAGTTTAAATGAGAATTTGTGAAGGGACTGGGAGGTGAATTCCATTTATTTAACGATAATTCCTTCATTTAGAAAAGCTTGACACTTGAACAGGTAAAATGGACAGTGAGTAAAGTAAACAAAAATTAGAAGAACATATAAACATTTTTTTTCGACGATAGCCCGACATACAATACAGGTGTCTAAATCGTTACAGAACATGTATAGCTGCGTAGAATTACTGATTGTAAACAATGGTTTAAAATAAGACCTAATGATTTGGAATAAAAAATGAATATGATATACTTGAATATACATATAAAGTATATCGAATTAAGAAATTATTAACGACAAAAGTAGATGGGAATGAAACACAACACCTAGAAGAAGATACGCATAACATGCAACTACTTACGTTTAAAAAACAGTCAGTATCATTAGGAGGCACAAGTTTATTTAATGATTTCCAATATATAATGTTTTGTCTTTCTATCGGGTTAGTCCACAGTTTTAAGTCCTCTAATTTACGTTTTGCGCTAATATACAATGCTTCACTAATTATTGGAACTTAAGATTTTTCGACTTAGCAACACAAAATGGCATGCGATCTTATAACAATCCTTAAGTCAGTACAAGTTGAAATGTCAAACAACTGTGTTAGCGACTCCTCTGAATATGTAAACAAACTTAAATCGCACAATGTCGAAAATAAGAAGATTTTTTACGTAAAAAATTGGTTAACTTACATCCTTGTCGAGAATACAATCGATTTACTCTGTAAACTAATCGATAATTTTCAATTTTCACTAACTATAGCAACAGGTAATCCTAATTTCTTCTCAACACATGCACAAAAGTAATTCAATTTACATTCAGTAATCTATGTTTGACGCAACTCGATATAGTGGTAATGGGCAGTTCGTTTGAGAGTCCACTAGTAGATACTTCCATCTATCTGGAAGCGTGAATAATGCAGCAGCTAAATAAAAATTACTGCCATAAACATTTGAGCTATATCGATAACACTTTAAAAAGTATAAAAAATATGATTTGAAGTAAACAAAAGATTTTAATATGTTACAGTTAAATACTGTTTGTTGCGAAGAGCTAATATATATGCAATTATGAATTAGGCTTTGCGAACCTAGTAACAAATTAGTTCAGTTGTGACCAGAAGGATAAACCAAAGGCAGCATGAACGGAAAGTATAATCTCATACACATTCGTTTCGTGCTTACTGGCGACTCATCAGTAGGAGCCGGTATTACGCCCTTTAACCACTATATATATTTGGTAGAAGAATGTGGAATAATAGGACGGTACAATCTCCTAGACGAATGTGTAAACCTGCAATAGTGAAGCTAACATCATCTAAAATCAACGACAATGCGACTTCAATGCTAACTCACACTATATAATATATATACCGAGTCTGTAAAGGGTACTAACACTATGGCTATTGTGTTAGTAACTGATACCTTTTTTGAAATCGATGAGTACCGGATACTAACACTATGGTTTCCGAGTCGGTACATGATACCAACCTGATGGATATAAATTTATGCTAAAGTTCACCCAAATTGAGAATTACAACAATTTCCGAACACCTGTTACTCCAGTTAAAACATACACTCTGGCCTTCATCAATATCAGTTGTCACATTTCGCAGTAAGCATGACATCATTCAATTCAATATATTACAGTTAAATACTGTTTGTTGCGAAGAGCTAATATATATGCAAGTATGTATTAGGTTTTGCGAACCTAGTAACAAATTAGTTCAGTTGTGACCAGAAGGATAAACCAAAGGCAGCATGAACGGGAAGTATAATCTCATGCACATTCGTTTCGTGCTTACTGGCGACTCATCAGTAGGAGCCGGTATTACGCCCTTTAACCACTATATATTCGGTAGAAGAATGTGGAATAATAGGACGGTACAATCTCCTAGACGAATGTGTAAACCTGTAATAGTGAAGCTAACATACTAACAGATTTTAATATTTTAACAGCGTGGACAATCATGTACAGTTTTAAAATCGGAAACCGTCGATGCTACGCCATTTTACATCGAAATAGATTTTGTATCAGATAGAGTGTAGGTTAACAGAGGAAATTATTCCGAATACAGAAATGGACTGGTCTGTACATATTTATGTCAGTATAAACTAAGAATTGTATAGTTTAGAAAAGGCAATTTCCTTTTCTACACTATACAATTCCTAGTTTATACTAACATAAGTATTTAATTAATGGGTCAGTTGTCTATGTCAAGACCGCAACCTTGATTATAGTAATTGTTATCACCACCCGCGCAACCAATGTTCATTTAATTATATAAATGTTAATTTCAATACCACTTCCCCATGTGTGTTGTGTCTGTTCAGTAATGACAGATTGGGGATGGTTAGTTGGAGCTTTGGGTCTAAATGGATGCCATATGAGCTCCACCTAAGCAAAAATAGACTAACCAAGTTACATTAGTTAGTATATAACTGAAAATTGTGTGCAGTGTAGTGTGCGGCAGGATGGCTCAGTGGTTAGAGCACCAGATTCCGAAGCAGACGTGCCCAGGTTCGTATCCTGTCCGCGGCAAATTCTGGCCAGTACTTGATGAGTTCCCAATAAGGACGAAACCGGTCTACTGGATGAATTGCCTTTTCTACACTATACAATTCTTAGTTTATACTGACATATTTAAGTAATTAATGGGTCAGGTGTTTATGTCAAGACTGCAACCTTGATTATAATAATTGTTATCACCACCCGTGCAACCAATGTTCGTTTAATTATGGTCTTTACATACACTTGTATAACGAAATACCAATATCACAAAAAAACTGATTTGAACTTTATCTTATACATTAATACAAAACCTTTATGACGTAATGCGAAGCGAAATGATGGCAATGGTTAAGTCAAGTCTTGAATCTTCGCGATTTGCGTTCACGGGTTTTCGCTTTGCATTATCAGTTTTGCAAAGATCCTACTGATCCTCATTTCCAAGTACGCATGCGTTTTGTCTTCGACCAGGCTGGGTGCGTATTCGTCCCTTTCTTCTGAAGGCTTCAACATCGTTCATATTAACCACTGGGAATGAGGTCCGGTCTAATCAACGAGGATAAGATCGGACCCCATTTCCAGTGGTTAGTATAACTATGTTGATGCCTTCGGAGTAAAGGGACGAATTCACATGTAGCCTAAAAAAACGAAGCGGATTCGTACGTGGAAATTGGGATCAATCGGATCATTGCGAAAGTGATAGTGCAAAGCGACAATCCGTGAACGCAAATCGCGGAGATTCAACATATGAAGCTCTCACTACGCAATCTTTCAAAGTTTATTAAGTCAACTTACTAGGAAACGGGTAAACAGACGGATGTATTGAAGCAAACAGGAAGTATAAAATAAAACTAAATTGTGGAAGATGCTCTCATCAAAAGATATTAAATTATAATTTATCTTTGAAATGGCACTTAACCTATGAAATAATTATGCGATTCATTAAATTTTATGAGTTTACTACTCGAACAGTCAATACAGAATAATTATTTGTCGTTGCATTAAAATGCTCGAACTTGTACATCTCCATCTTGGTGATTGATGCACATATAAGTAGGCATAGTCAACAACTGATGAGGCAAATTCAAGTGAATTTTAGACTTAACACAACAGGCAAATGGTAGGAATTATTCGCAATATCCGAGAGCACTTGTTACAAAAACGGCATTCCATACTAGGCGGATCTCCAGGCTTTTCTCAAAGAAAGAAATGAAAGAATCTTGAAAAGACAAATGTGTCGTTTACAAAATACTTTACGTGAAGTTACAAAACAAAATAAAGATTAACACCTATAAAGTATAAACTTGTGAATTTATAAAATTTTATATTTTTCGTGTCAAAGAAATGATTAATTACCTGGTCCTCGCTTTGCGAAACTAAGAATTTTCATCCACTGTCGTCAATATTACTTTGAGTTTTTTGGCACCCGGGTCCGGACCCCTGTGTCAATGGTGAGCTCATCACACAAATAAACTAACAACCATTGATATGTGGTAAATTTCGTTTAAACGGCTTTACTTTTACTTACTGGTAGATCACTTTGTCATAAATAGGTTTTCATTAAATAAGTTTTCGTCATATGTGCGTGTGTGCATATATTTTTCTGCATGTATACAATTAGGTAAATGAATCTACAGTGATCACATTACAAATACTGAAGATACACTGGATAAGATTACGTCATGCATGCTTGTTTGTGTTCAGCCTGTGAAAGAATAAGTAAAATGTAATAAAATATTTATACGCATTCACCTAAGTGAAACTTAAATGAATGTTCAATTGTGCATTAGGTGTTGCGTACATAGTAACAAATTTGTTCAAATATGACCAAAAGACAGTGTGAATGGGAAGTATAATTTCGAAACGAATTTGCACGAGATTATACGTTCCGTTCATGCTGTCTTTAGTTTATCCTTCTGTTCATGGTTGAACTATTTTGTTACTGGTTGCGCAACACATAATACACAATTGAATATTCACTTTAGTTTCACTTAGGTGAATGCGTATAAATATTTTATTACATTTTTCTTATTCTTTCACAGTCTGAACACAAACAAGCATGTATGACGTAATCTTATCCAGTGTATCTTCAGTATTTGTAATGTGCTCACTGTAGTTTCATTTGCCTAAGTGTTCTTATGTTCTTTATTGACGTATTTAGGTGTGACCAACCTGGTGAGGAATTTAACAAAATAATTTGAATACACTGGTCGCTAAATCCTGTCAGGTTAAATAAATAGGTGTTAGTCAAGATATGAGCTTAAATGGAAATTTAAGTTTAACATATTGAGGAATTATTGAAAATTTAACATTCAATAGTGTATGACAAATAACTGAAGAGTGAATGAAAAATCCGTAGACAATCACTCAGCTCGATTTGGAGTAAAACACAAAATAATAGTCGGAAGCATAGATTACACGAATCAGTATCGGAAACTCGCGCAAGTAAACATGCAAGGACGTTGGATTTGAATAAATTTACGGATGGTGGGGCAAGAATAATTGAAGATCTCTTTACGAATTCAGGTATTATCGTCTAGTTTCAACTTTTATTACTTGTTATCATACTGTATCTATTAACTAAGATTCCTTGTACAGAGTGTAACACGTATTTATAGACATTCACGTTAAATATAAGCAATTCTTTACATTATTACAAAGTACATTCTTACAATATGTAATTCTCTAAGTTCCTCTGCTGAGACTCATCTGTTTTAACAGCTTATATTAAATAAGCTTAATATTTTACTAACTCTTAAAATATGTTTTTGAAGGGTTGCGTAATGCAGGCGCCATAACCATAATTACCACGGTTTCCGATTGTGGGTTGTTGCTTTTCACTGTTTATTTTTCGCAAATATCCAACTGATCCCCCTTTCCAAGTACGCATTGAGTTCGTATTCGTGAAGGAATTGATTTTCCTCATTTTGAATCCAGATATTTGACTAGAATGATGGCTGCAAAATTTGTGTGCAGATAGACAGAGACATGAGAAGAAACTAGCTAACCTGAGGTATGAGCAAATTTATGCTGCCATGTCTAAACGTTTGGTAAATTTATCGTCAATGGATCTGTAGGATAACCAGAAACCAATACTTAATCTTTGACTTAATACTGAAATCCATATTGAACGCGTACCTAAGAATGAGATAATTACAAAAACAGTAAAGATTGCCCAGTTCTTCCGAAATAAAGATAAAACTAGGTTTGAATTGGATGTGTCCCAAGTGGTATTAGAGCATAAAGAGGAGAGATGCAAGTCGAATTATGAATTGAAATGCTTAGGAGCAGAAATATTATCCAAAAATTTAATATGCTTTAAGGAAGATAAAGGTGGCGCAACTGTATTAATGAACCGGTCAGATTAAGAGGTTAAAGTGTATGAGCAATTAAATAATGTTGAGGTTTATAATAAAATAAAATAAGACCCAACAAATAAGTTAAAAGGAGAGGTTAAGACTATAATGAATAGAATGATTGAGTCGGATGAATTAGTTTCAGGACTTAGGATTCATTAATACAGCGTGATACGTTCTCCCAGATAGTTTATGGTTTAGTAAAGATTCATAAACAACGTAATACACTTACACTAATAGTAAATGTTCAAAACTCACCAAATTACAAAATGTCTAAATTTCTATACAACACAATTAAAAATATGCATATTTTTTAGATTGTACTTAAAAGAACACATCATTTTGATGACATTATTAGTAGATACATTTTCATGGAGTGTGATAGATGGATGTTGTATCGATGTATGCGAATTTTCTTGTGCAAGGAGCATTAGAAAGTGTGAAACGTTGTCTAACAGAGTTACTTGTGATAATAGAAGGTAGAAAAGTGACCTTAAGTAGTATTATGAAAATATTAAATAATTGTATATCCTCTACCTACTTTATGTTCAGAAAAGAATTTTATGAACTAGTTAAAGGATTCCTAATGAGACAACCATTATATGTCCCGGGCACCAATATTTTTATGCATAATTTTGAAAAGAACTCCTTGCTAAAATCTCCTCTCGAGCCAAACCTGTTTGTGAGATTCCTGGATGATAAATTTCTAATTTAGTATCATGGTGATAATGAGTTAGATAAATTTCTAGAGGTAGCCAACCAGCTAGGAGAGTGAAAATTTACATTAAAAAATGAGAATAATTATAATTTTCTTTCTTGGAAATAAAATGAAAGCGGAATGGCCCAAGATCAGAAAGAAATATATTTAGGAAATTACTTACTGAGGAAGCCTCCTCAATTTTTTCTCAAACCACCAATATGGAATGAAAATAAGCATTCTTAAATCCATCATATTAACGATTTTTAAAGTAGTCGATTGGAAACATAGAGATAAGGAATTGATGAGACTAAAGGAAATATTCAAAATAAATGACTATCCGACAATTATAATAGTGAGGTGAGTGACGGAGATGTTGTTAAGATTTAAAGGTAACATAATAAATCAAGTAAAGAAGGAAACATAACTAGAAAAGCGCAAAATTATGGTATTACCTGATTCGAATTGGAACAGAAAAATTAGAATAATAGCAGTTATATAAAATATCAAATCCGTTTTAAGACTATAACTTACTGTGAGCATTAAACTAGCACAAAACAGTAGAACTCCAAACACATAAATGGTATATGGTATACCCTACAAAGATTTTAATTTCAGGTATATAGGTGAAACCATGCGTCAGATAAATGTTCGTCGAGAGGAAACACAAAACAGCTTTCAAATATGAACACATTTAAAGATCATATCTAGCTAGATATTCAAGGGAAACAGGTCATGAAGCAGACTGGGATGGATGCAAACGAATCTCGTTATACAACAGCAACAGAAAATCTAGGCTAATTAGAGAGTCGATTGAAATAAGACCATGTAAGGAATTTAACATCGGCAGAAAAATCATCAGGCCCAATATTCAATGAAGCCTTTTCTAGGGTCAGAAATTTGGAAACGGATGAACCGGAGTTAATTATAAACCTGAATACGAGACCCGGTATATTCGGAACTGCTTGAGAATGACTTTGAACTAAAATTATTCCTATTTCCTATCCTTATTTTTCTCAAAATCATTATTTGGTAGATTGTAAAATATTTATGAAGGGTTAAGTTAGACGGTGTTTCAATAAAAAATTAAATACATATGCTGATATATTAACTATAAACATCGCGTATTAGAGAAGGTTGACATTAATTAATCCTAAACGATTATATTCATATATATGTTGTTATACATATTTATATGTATTTTATATATTTATATAAGGTGTGATTAATGTAATGAATAAATAGTATTGTTGTCGTATAAAATATATTCATTGCTATCCGCAGGCACTTGTCTTTATAGAGGAACGTAAAATGTTACAATTATATATATATATATATATATATATATATATTCTTTATTATATCTATTGCCTTCAGATATAACGCAGGTATATTTTGAATTAGTAAGAAAAAACATTAATAACAAAGTGGATATTACCAATTTATTTCGAGAATGCATAATCAAATGAAAACCCAGAATGTAAATAAATGAAAGATTGTAAAGTGAAGTTTAGTATTCTCGAAATAAATGTCCATTATCCACTTTGTTATTAATGTGTATTTCTTTCTAATTGGAAATATATATTTTTATAGCCTTTTATATATACAGATCTATATTCTTTAAATAAATATTTATATATATTAGCATATATGGTATATTCACATATTTGTGGAGGAATATTTATATATTTATATAAAGTGTCGGTATATATTTTTATTTATCCGTGAATATAAATATATATATATATATATATATATATATATATATATATATATATATATATATGTCTATATAAATTAACAATGAACTATAAATATGACTTTTGGTAGACCAAATTTATTGTGATATGAAACATTTTACTCGCACTGTTCCTTATATTATAAATAAATATATGAATCAATTTCTGTAAGTTTTATAAACCTAGATATTTATGTGTTTCCTATATTTTTATTCGAGGCGTAGTCATAGATATACATTTTTTCACATTTTTGCTTATAATTATTTATACCTATGCACAAGTATATATTAGTGGTACACATATAATTTACATTTTATAAATTTATATGTGTGCTGAAGATATAGATAAACATATAGAAATAGATAAAGACGCGTATAGATATAGATATGTATAGTCATAGATATACATTTTTTCACATTTTTGCTTATAATTATTTAAACCTATGCACAATTATATATTAGTGGTACACATATATTTGTACATTTTATAAATTTATATGTGTGCTGAAGATATAGATAAACATATAGAAATAGATAAAGACGTGTATAGATATAGATATGTATAGTCATAGATATACATTTTTTCACATTTTTGCTTATAATTTTTTATACCTATGCACAATTATATATTAGTGGTGCACATATATTTGTACATTTTATAAATTTATATGTGTGCTGAAGATATAGATAAACATATAGAAAAAAATATTTTTATAAGTTTTTGACAGTTTATATATATATATATATATATATATATATATGTATAAAATAACCTACATAAAGATTTACAATAACTAATAATATACGTGCTCCCAAGTTATTAACTTCTACAATTAATTTTATATAAGTATATTTCCCTTATATAAAACAAATAGTATATATATATATATATATATATATATATATATATATATAATTATTTGCTTTATACATAAGGAAATATATTTATATAAAATTAATTGTAGAAGTTGGTCAACTTGGGAGCACGTATATTATTAGTTATTGTAAATCTTTTATGTAGGCTATTTATACTTTATGTTTACTATCTCTTTCTTACTTTCTTTATTTGGTCTCAACCTAAGTGTCGCTCTGACTTTCAATCGCTTTCTATCGAGGCAACTTTCATTGCCGCCTACTCACGTCATTTATTTTCAACAATCAAGTTTATATAATTAAACGAACATTGATTGCACGGGCGGTGATTACATTTAATATAATCAAGTTTGTTAGTAAACCCACCGCCATTTTCTTGTGTGAGGCCATTGATAGCACTTGTAGGTCGGTAAAATGTTGAAATATTTACATTTACAGGTGCACCGATTTTTGGCATTTATTGATGGTTTCTCAATTGTCCCTTCATTTTGAAGCCCCACATCAGCTGCTTTTCTGAAAGTGACTTTGGAACCAGATTTTTAAAAAAATTTCACAATTTTCGGGACTTCATTTCCAGCTTCATTTTGAGGGTCGACATCATAATCATAGGAAAAAAAACTTCTTGTGGCATCAATAGAGATATACCACATATTTTCGATACTTTCTCTCTCCCCCTCCAACTAACTTTTTGCATACGTCGTCAGTCAACGAAGATTAGTTCGTACTTCAATTCCAGTAGTTAGTATGAACGATGTTGAAGCCTTCGAAAGAAGAGGACAAATCCGCTACCAGAAAACAAGAAGACGAATTCGATGCGTTCTTGGAAATGAGCATCAATCGGATATTTGCGAAACTGATATTGTAAAGCGACAACCCACGATGGCAAATCGCGGAAACTGAACAAAGGTAATGACTATATATGCATATGTGGCGAAAGCTGCAAACAGTTAATGTTCGTGACTGCATAGACATTGTGCAGCCGACATTTCTAGTCAAGTTCAATATATGCGAGTCTGTCAGAGGTAAGAGCCACATATCTAAATTTGATTTCCATATATATTCAATGCTGTTTGATCCTCGATAGTCAGTTTGCCGTCGTACTTTGATGATGATCATGGAAGGTCGAAACGCGTCAGTGCGTTACGGCTGGCGGTAGTTTTGTTATGTTGTTTCGGCGACTGGTTAACTACAAAATGGGATTGGTGTTTACTTCAAGCTCGCAAACTTGATTTAAAGAATTGTTACCACCACCGGCGCAATCAATTATTGTTAAATTTTATTGCCTATATATGTATATGTGGCGAAAGCTGCAAACAGTTAATGTTCGTCACTGCATAGAAATTGTGCAGCCGACATTTCCAGTCAAGTTCAATGTATACAAGACTGCTAGAGTTGAGAGCCGTATATCTAAATTTGATTTCCATATATATTCAATGCGGTTTGATCCTCGATAGTCAGTTTGCCGTCGTACACTGATGATGATCAAGGAAGGTCGAAACGCGTAAGTGCGTTGCGGCTGGCGGTAGTTTTGTTATGTTGTTCGACGACTGGTTAAATACAATGGGATTGGTGTTTACTTCAAGCTCGCAAACTTGATTTAAAGAATTGTTACCACCACCCGCGCAATCAATTATTATTTAAATTGTATTGCCTATATATGTATATGTGGCGAAAGCTGCAAACAGTTAATGTTCGTGACTGCATAGAAATTGTGCAACCGACATTTCCAGTCAAGTTCAATGTATGCAAGACTGCTAGAGGTGAGAGCCGCATATCTAAATTTGATTTCCATATATTTTCAATGCGGTTTGATCCTCGATAGTCAGTTTGCCGTCGTACTCTGATGATGATCATGGAAGGTCGAAACGCGTCAGCGCGTTGCATCTGGCGGTAGTTTTGTTATGTTGTTCGATGATTGGTTAAATACAATGGGATTGGTGTTTACTTCAAGCACGCAAACTTGATTTAAAGAATTGTTACCACCACCCGCGCAATCCATTATTGTTTTATTGTATTGCCTATATATGTATATGTGGCAAAAGCTGCAAACGGTTAATGTTCGTGACTGCATAGAAATTTTGCATCCGACATTTCCAGTCAAGTTCAATGTATGCAAGACTGCTAGAGGTGAGAGCCGCATATCTAAATTTGATTTCCATATATATTCAATGCGGTTTGATCCTCGATAGTCAGTTTGCCGTCGTACTCTGTTGATGATCATGGAAGGTCGAAACGCGTCAGTGCGTTGCGGCTGGCGGTAGTTTTGTTATGTTGTTCGACGACTGGTTAAATACAATAGGATTGGTGTTAACTTCAAGCTCGCAAACTTGATTTAAAGAATTGTTACCACCACCCGCGCAAACAATTATTGTTAAAGGTATTGACTGTTTTTCTATGTGCAGTGTGTAAAAATAGATTCAAAATTTAAAATTTACACCATGATATTTGTTCAATGGACTTTGACATATTTATGGACATATGTATCCATAAATATATATATCCTGAAGGAAATACCTAGATATATAAATTGTAAATGCAGGCGATCTACTAAACTTGTTTTATTTTTATTGAACACTGACTCGAAGCCTAAGTTGTTATAAAAAAATGAAAACTGAAAGAAACGCGAAGCTCAGTTTTTGCAGAGTTTAACTATTAAGAATCTGAACTAAATGCTTCTGGATTAAAATACGACTGCGGCGAATATGGCATCTACGGATGAATTTCCAATAAGGACAAAACTCGTCTAGTTGGTGAATTGCGCTTGCTATCATATGCTATTTTTTATTAAATACAGGTAACATACACGTAAGAATTATATAGAAGAATTATGTAAAACACGATTGCGATTTTGATATAGACTCTTCTTATTACATACATGCATTTGTAAGTATAAACTAAGTATTGTATAATGCATATAAGGAAATTCATCCAGTAGACCGATTTTGGCCTTATTGGGTACTCACCATGTAAATTCTGGACAGTACATGAAGTATTTTCAAGTCTGGATGAAACCGGTCGACTCAAGTTCAAATAGGATCAGAAGGACTAACTAAAGTCTACATAAGCGAAAGGTATTATCTCATGTGCACATGCGTTTCGTTCTAAATGCCATTTCGTCATATATTTGGTCAAGAAATATTGTAAAATTGGCCATTACGTTCTCCTATACGCAGCAGTGGAGTAAATGTTATACAACGTCTTCGACAATGCGACTTCAAAGCCAACTCATTATATATTTAAACGAATATTGGTCGCGCGGGCGGTGATAACAATTATTATAATCAAGGTTGCGGTCTTTATGTACCGGCGAGAATTTGCCGCTGCCAAGGCTCGCAACTGGGCAGGTCTGCTTTGGAATCTGGTGCTCTAACCACTGAATGCGGCAATGTGGCTCAGTGGTTAGAGCAAGAGATTCCGAAGCAGACCTGCCCAGGTGCGAGCCCTGTCTGCGACAAATTATGGTCGGTACATCAAGACCGCAACCTTGAATATAATAATTGTTAACACTATATATTATATGTAGCGGGCCTGTAAAGGTTACCAACACCGTGACTGTTGAGTAATTACCTGATACATATATTATAGTTGCCGAGTGGATACATGGTACCAGCATAATGGAATTCAAGTTATGCTAAATTTTAGTAAAGTTGAGTATTACAACTACTTCTGAAAAACCTTTTCACCATCAAATCCATGCACTCTGGCATAGAATCTAATGCACAGTTTCAATACCTTGATCTGCGCACGTTCGCTGATAATGTTAATAGTACTTTTGTATTATTATTAATTGCTATGCCAATTGACCGTCTATTTTTGAAATTTGAAACAATTTTCAATACGATGAGAATATGACCATTGGTTACGCGGGTCGAGATAACAATTTGTATAAATTAATTATGCGTTCCTGATATAAGCACCAATCCTTTTATATATTACATTTATCAGTATAAACTTAGAGTGTGCAGTCTTTATTAGAAAATCCTCAAGTACTAGTATGTATTAGGTGTTGCGAACCTAGTAACAAATTAGTTCAGTTGTGACCAGAATGCTAAACCAACGACAGCATGAACGGAAAGTATAATCTCATGCACATTCGTTTCGTGCTTTCTGGAGACTCATCAGTAGGAGCCGGTATTACGACCTTTAACCACTATATAATTTGGTCTAGAATGTGGAATAATAGGATGGTACAATCGGTGAACTGTAGCATAAATTGATATCCATCATGTTGGCACTATGTACCGACTCGGACACCATAGTGTTAGTACCATGTACCTTTTCGGTACAATAATGTTGGTATCGGTTACTAACACAATAGCCATAGTGTTAGTATCCTTTACAGACTCGGTATATATATTATATAGTGTGAGTTAGCGTTGAAGTCGCATTGTCGTAGACTATATTATGTTAGCTTCACTATTGCAGGTTTACACATTCGTCTAGGAGATTGTACCGTCCTATTATCCCACATACTTCGACCAAAATATATAGTGGTTTAAGGGCGTAATACCGGCTCCTACTGATGAGTCGCCAGTAAGCACGAAGCGAATGTGCATGAGATTATACTTTCCGTTCATGCTGCCTTTGGTTTATCCTTCTGATCACAACTGAACTAATTTGTTACTAGGTTCGCAACACCTAATACATACTTGCATATATATTACTTCTTCGCAACCAACAGTATTTAAACCCTGAAGTACTTTCGAGAATTTCGCCGCTGAGGTGGCTCAAGCTAAGGCATGTTAGCTTCGAATTCTGTGACAATCCACTGTGCCACTACCGCATCATGAGTGGCGTGAGTAGATATATATATATATATATATATATATATACATATATATATATATATATATCACTTTACTCTTACATGTGCAAAATACGATGAAATTTTATGAGTCCACAAGAACCGTTTCTTTTTATATTCTTCTCAACTAATTCAGAATGAATATACTTATACATATATATATATATATATATATATATATATATATATATATATATGTATATATAGAAAGAGAGAGAGAGCGAAAGAGAGGCAAAAACAGAAAATTAAACGTGGAAAGTTTGAAATAAGAGAACACTCAAGAAATTATATTCACGTACGTGCATGTGATTATACTTTCCGTTCATGCTGTCCTTGGTTTATCATTCTGGTCATATTTGAACTAATTTGTTACAAGGTGCGCAACACCTAATACATAATTGCATATATATTAGATCCACGCCAGTAATAGTATCTATCTGATATATATTCCAATTAATCATTATTTTAAATGCTACATCTTGAGAACGGACGTGCAAGATTTCTTTGATATGTTGCACAATTACAGACGTTTATTCACTATTTGATGTTAAGCAGATATTTAAGTTGCAAGGTTCTTTCAATCGAGTAATTTGAAGTCTTGTTGATTTGCCTACGTAAGTTGATCGATAAATTTCGCATATTTATTTTGAGGTCGACGTTAAAGACTGTTTCACTTTAATTGTTGTTAAGGGCAGGCGTGTTACCTTTAATAATAATCGAGATTATCTGCACTTAATATGCTTTTTAGTGCTGCTTTAACTTTCCTTTGTGCTTTGTGAGAAATTGCGTCCCTTCCAAAGGATATGTTTAGGCAAATTTCTTTCTTTTCTGTTCATAAAAGCATCTGTTTCTTTTGATTTCCCAATATGTCATTTGACTCAATCAATTATCAAGGAAAAGCATTATAAATTAGAAAATATTGTTGCACTATATTTGTCACCTATTTAATCTAGATTGACCTATCTGTCAATTCTTAAAATCAGCCGCTAAATGTTGGTAAATGATACTTGAATTCCATTATGCAAATATTGTTCAGATCAAAATCGTTTGTTCTTTAAATCAAGTTTGCGAGCTTGAAGTAAATACCAATCCCATTGTATTTAACCAGTCGTCGAACAACATAACAAAACTCCTGCCAGTCGTTTATATTGTTTTTCTATTTAATTTAACATAAGCATCTTCCTTTTGTAGTGCATCTAAGAGAGACAAACAATCAACTTTCTCATGCTTTGACGTAAAAATGATATTCTTATGCCGTTGTTGCAACCTGTTTTAAGAAAAAAGTATATATCATCAACATGCCGCATGAATTTTGCACATTTATTTAGGTCACTCCTTAATGACGTGTCCTCAATGTGGACTAGGAAAATCTTGGCCAAATCTGGAGATATGGAACTCTCTATTGCCACACCATAAATCTACTTATAGATGCCTCCATTGAAACGAAACGATACATCTTTCGTGCGTAGTTTGATAAGCTTGCGTAGAGACGGTAAATTGTAATATATTTCGGTGTACCGTTTTAGCTATAATGTCAATGGTATCAACAATTTGAACATTATTTAAAAACGATGTAACATAGAAAATCACCATAATCTTGTTTTTAATAATTATATTATCAATTCTTTTAGCAAATCAAATAATTGCCTATTTATTTGCGCAATGTTTCTGGTATACGGATTGACATTTTAGCCAATGCATGGTACGGAGAATTGCCCATTGATAATATTGATCTCACAGGACAACATTTTCTGTGCGTTTGGTAGTCCATACATTTTAGGCGTAGATGCTCCAACTGGTTTGAGATTCTGTGCAATAGCCTCATAAGTTAAATTAGCATTGTTAAGAATGTTATTTCATTTATTACCTTGCGCTTAACTTTGTCTCCACGTGATTTATCAATCAGATGCAAGAATTTTGTATTGTTATTTAATACGTTCTCCATCTTCTGTATATTGTCTGATTTGTTCAGCGCGTTGTAATTTCATTTCTGCATTTCTGCTGATATCTTTAAGAGCATCTTAATGTTGATTTACCATTACATGTTGTTTGGTCATATTTATGATTCCATATGTGAAGCCAGATCAAATAAACTAGCTTTAAACCGGTTTGCATAATCAATTCAATTGGGTTCTTAGATGGCTATTTGTTCAAATATAAATTTAAGTCAATGTCGCGTTTTGCGTACGCGGGTAATAGTTGTACACGGGCAGTTACACAAAGATCTGATTCTTCACACTTTCCGATTTTGTTTTGTCTTTGATCGGGTTGAATTCTTTTTTTTCAACTGGAAATGCGGACGCAAATGGCGGCATTGAATTAATTGAATTTTACACACCGCAACAAAATTTCAAAAAATAAATTTAAGTGCTGCCTCAAAACCAATATCGTTCTTAACTTAAAGATGAATTTCATAAGTTCGACCATTGATAGCGACTCTATTGCTAACTGATCGATTTGCATTTGTAATAGGTTAAGCCCACGATTATCTGTATTGTTCGATTTAAAATAGCACAAATCTCCTAGTTTTATATCATTCTCGAAGTTCTTCAATGTTCTTGTGTTGTCTTACTTCATAAAAGCTGGCAAAAACATAAGAAATCGCATTCTTGAAAGATTATTTAGCTCATCCAATACATAGATACAGCCCAGCTTCCAAACGTAACGAATATACAAAACATTGAACAATCTATGTCTAATGGCTACATTATACATTTGGTTGAGTCAAATATTAAAAGGGGAATTTAAAAGAAGCAGATGGATTTTGAACGAGAAAGAAAATCAAATTACGTTTTCATCCAATTTAAGAAGGACACTTTTTCCCGCACAGCACTGGAGAAAATTGAATCGGCCTTAACACGTTCATTTAATGCAGCTAAATTAGGACAGTTATTTAAGGTAGCACACAGCCGGATAATGTCGATCTCAAATGTCATTCACCAATATGCAAGCGCTAGTTGTCTATTAATTTACGTAGGCCGATTGATTGGATAGTTAATAACTAGAATGACAGGAATTTGCAACTGAAACACCGGTTCAAATCAAACGGTAAACCCGCATCTACATTTGTACCACAAATCGTTGAGACCTCGCATGTATGTTATTCAGACGTGACATTTTAGATAATTGCTAACTGCAATTAAAGAATTGATGTAACCATATCTGTTGCTTTATTGATTAACAACATGCAGCCTGATTTTGCAAACAGAAGAAGTATGTTCCGTCATTGAGCTTGAACTAAAAGGAATGCAGTTAATTTATTGGTTATTTCCTTATTTTGCGCTCTTTTCGCGATTAAATATTCTAATATATATATATATATATATATATATATATATATATATATATATATATATATATATATATATATATATATATATATATATATATTACATTGTAGATGAATCAAGAATATAAAAATAAACGATTCTTGTATTTGATAAAAGTCTTTTCTATTTTTTGAACCTGTAAATGGTACTGCGAATTTTATTACGGTTCAAATTCCAAAGTATAAATATATATATATATATATATATATATATATATATATATATATATATATATATATATATATATACATAATATGAGTAATAAATATATATGGACGTCTAACTATTACATTGATAATGATGAGATAATGTTAGAAGAAGGTAAATCGGTTCGATTGACATGGTCGAAACTTACTGCCGTTAAACATGTGCACGGTGAAATATTGTTATAATGAGAACGATGCACGTAAAAATTAGGTTCCTTCCGTTGTGGAATTGATGTTACCACCATCTAACATAAGTATAGGAAAATTGTTAGAAAAAACGACAAAATTTATTGAGCATTTAAAATTACGCACATTGTGGTTACAATTCAGGCACATTTAGATACCAATCTTTGAAGCCGTACGCGTGTTCTTAAATGTGAAAATGACAGCAATTTTACGATTCAAAATAGGGGCCAAAATGTATGTGAATGTCTGTGCAGTAAACTCACAAGTTTCTGTGTACAACTTAACCTCTGCTTCTAAATTGTCTTATAATGGTTAACGGGTTGCAGTATAAAGCTATTTTTCCATTACTACTTCTTATTTATTGCTTTTTATTTTCTGATTTTATTCTCCATGCGAGCATTATTCCTTTTGAATGCTTCACCATATCCCAACTTGAGTGTGCAACGCAACGTTGATCGATTCCATGCTAAATCCATTGCTTTAGCACGCTTGAGACAATCTTAGGATACTTTTTTCACTAACCACGAATAATGTGCGAAAATATATTTGCATGACTCATTTGAATTCTACTCTGCATGGCAATATAATTACAAAAAACGCATGGGCAATCTCAAAATCTTAAATTATTTTGGCATTATTATATTTTATATATATATATATATATATATATATATATATATATATATATATATATAATTATATTATGAGTTTGTGTATTAAAAATATAGCTTTTGACTATATTAAGCATAGCATTTTACAGAAAATTAATATATCAAAGGGACCAAGTTTCGTCTCTTAATTTTTTAGTAGGAGTTATTCTATAATATGCTTCCCAAACCGCACCACTTTCGACTAAAGTTCATACTAACTATACCCGATCCGTCGTTATAGAGCATACACTATAATGTTTCATGCTTAGTTTATAGCGACCATATATTAATTGTCACAATAGACTAAGCATCGCATAATGTGGCAAAGGCAATTGATCTCATTTTTATTTAAATAAAGGTTGCGAACTTCATATAAACACCATACCCATTATATAAATCCATTTTCTGTATAAACTAGGCGTTATACAATACAGAAAAGACAAATCTTCAAGAAAACCGGTTTCAATCTTATTGAGATCCTATCAAGTACTATAAAGAATTTGTCGCAAACAAGATTCGAACCAGATCGCGTTTACTACGGAGTTTCAGATTCTATCCAATGTGTCATTCATGTCGCAAATTTTAATTTGTAGTGACAAAATATGCGTTATAGAAATCCTCCTATAATACTTTAAATTATATCTGTCGTATAACGAGAGGTGGAGGTGGCTAGTTAGAATTTTGTGTATTTTATTATTTCTAATAATTTCTACCTGAATGACATGCTAACCAGAAACATCAGTTCGTATATGATTTAAAATTGCTTGCAATATGCTGCACAGACGATGCAGTAGATAGAATCCCAGACTCAGAAGCAAATGTGCTTCGGGTCGAGGCTCATTCGCGAGACATTCTGGACAGTAATTGTTTATTTTCAATAAAGAACGAAATGTATTTATTGTACAAATTGCCGTTGGTACCTGATGAAATATTTAGTTTTACTTATATTGAGGCTGATTGATAATACAAATGTATTTTAAGATATTTTGAGAATTCAAATATGATTTAAATATTTGCTGTTTCCTTTTCGATGCAGTGCAAATTTTCGACTTTGTACGTTTTCGAGATGACTTTTGGGCATGTAATTTTGTGCTTTATGTAATTCTACTCTGAATGCAAATAGACTATTGATTCCGAGTTGCGGAATGCTTAGTAGCCTGATAAATAATTTATCTACAGGTGTCTATAGAAAATTTAACAAAAACAGGAGAAACCTAGGAGAGAATATTTAGAAATACAACCAAAAAGATATGAAAAATTCATTGCGAACAAACAGTATAATCTCATGTAAAAATTCATTTCATTATAGCTGGCGTCCCATCAGTAGGAACCGATACAACGTGCAGGACCCATTATATCTTTGGTTAAGAAATGTCGGACTGTCAGTTGGTCGCAAATTTCTGCATAAATTAAGAACAATAAATAAAAAAATATACAGTGGGTTTGGGGGCCTTGTGCCGATTTCTACTGATTAGCCGTCTGTAAGACTTCAACGCAAGTCTACATGATTTTATATGACATGCTCATGTTCACTTTGGCACATTATTCTCGAACCGAATAATTACCAAGTACACTATATCAGATTAATTATTGCATATTGATATATATTATTTCTCAGAACTAAAGTATATATAACGGGTAAAATTCTATATAGATAAAAGACTATTGCTTTTAGAGGCTAAAAGTGTGTCAAATATGGAACAATACACAATGCCAAAATGTAGACTTTAAAATGTACATAAGGTATCATTAATAAATATTTTATGTGGTTTCACTGCCAAGATTTGTGTAGCCTAAACGCAATTGCCATTGATTTAACGTATAGCGTTAAAAAATAGGAACATCAATTACCAGGCTCTTATTGTACCAATAAAGATGTTAGCTTCCACCTTACTCAGTTTCACTCCGAATATTTCGGCTTCTTGCTTCTGAAGCCTATTTCAACTAAATGCACATCCAAAAACAACTTGACACTCAGTAAGTCAAGCGGTAAATAGAATTTTAACTATTTCATTTATACTTATTGACAGATCCATTAAGCATAACTGTCTTTTCATTAGGCAAGTACATGCCATTTAGGTCTACGTGTGTATATGTTTGGACTTGCACACTCATCGAAATGAAATTACAATGATTTAATGGCACCTACTAACTATTTACTAGAAATTCGTACACCATATCTGTTTGTATTTGCTCTAGTTTGTCTTGGTTTAAGATCTAATCAGTTACTGCACGTGTACACTCATCCAAGTGAAATTACAGTGATCTAAATACATCTGGCATTCACTAGATAAGCGTATGTCATGATCGTGTGTATGTGTGTGTGAGAGAGCGTTTATTTAGGACTGAGGATTAATCAATCAAATATAAATAACTGCACGTGCATCACACATCCAAGTGGAACTAATGTCCAATTGCCCCATATTCCTAACCCAAACATATAGTAGGTATAAGGTGTAATACCGGCTTCAACTGATGAGACCCAAGTAAGCACAAAACGAAGGTGCATATAAGATTAATCCTACTATTCATGCTAAGTTTGGTTTATTTTTCCAGTCCTATTTGAACTAGTTTGTTATAAGCTGCGCAACACCTAATACAAAATTAGGTGATAAAAGTCAATTCCTCATTACACACGACTTATCTTTTATTTAAACTTACTTTCCTAAATGAGTGGCATCCGGGTAAAGGGCAAATAGGATATTATTAATAACCGGCCGCAAAATTTTCACGATAAATAATTAAGAGTTCGTAAATATAAAAATAAAGATAAAATGCTACATTAGGATGGAAAGTTAAAATACAAAAGATTTATAATAACCATTCTAAAATTAACAACTGAACAATTATAGTACTAGTGCAAATTGAAAGTTGACTACTTTATATAAGTAAATGTTTATTAAATTTGCAAAACTACTTAAAGAAATTAAGTTAATAGATAAAATGAGATATCAAGTAAAATTATACGGAAATCTAAAATATGTTAAGAGATATTTAATTACTCATCCTCCGCCCTCTGTAAGTTGATGTTTATTCAACATAATTATTCTTTTTTCTGAGCGAGTTTCTGATTTTTATTCGTGTAAACTTCGCATCCTACCACTTGCCTGTATGTGAATGTCAAATCGAATCTATTGATTTTCTACAGATTTTTTATTCATTGTCATTTTTCGATTTAATTTCGATGGATTCTCCAGTCAATCTCGTCAATCTAGTTCGACAACAATTAAGTATGTGTCTGCAACCCTCAAAATTATGTGTGTCCAATCTTTACTGTATGACGCAAAATACGTGATCTATTAACATGTCCATATTTACATGCGGTTCTATGTTCCCCTCTTCTTATCTTAAATGGTTTCACCCACATACATGTGGTTACAGTCGTTGCATGGAATATCAAGCAATCCTGATGTGTCTAACGGAGCAATTTTCTCCTATTGGCTGTGAAGTTTATTACATTCAGAGCCTGTTTTAAAATTTTACGAATATTTTATTTTAATGCTACAAATTTTAGTTTTTTACTTAGTTTACAGTCATATTTGTTTTGTCTGAATTTATGTATTTCCAATTATGATTAAATTTTCCTATGTCACTCATCATAGTTGCTCTTATTAACTTTAGAAATGAATATTTCTCGCAGTCTACCTTATTCATTCTCCTGATGTTTTGTATCTGTAAGTCTCGAGATTCTCATTGCCATTTATATTACTATACCAATTTAAATTCTATAGGGATGATTTGATTTCTATAAGCATCTCGTTCTAATTTTTTACGATTTCTAATTGATTTGGCTTTCAGAAATAGTAATTCTATAAGCATCTCGTTCTAATTTTTTACGATTTCTAATTGATTTGGCTTTCAGAAATAGTAATTCGTCACATATTTCATTTTCAATCGAAAATTTCAGTTCGCTCAGTTAATTGGCCAATTTTAATAAATTTGTCAGTTCATCGTCCCCATGATTCCAAATAACGAAAATGACTTCCAAGAATCGTAGATACAGTTTTCGAATTACGGGTGTTATATCTAAGAGGTTCTTCACAAAGTAGTGAATGAAGATATTTACTATTGGAAATGACAGTGGATGGCCAATCGCAAAACCACAAAATTTTACTTATAAAATTCACTCCTAAATATAAAATACGTAGCAGACATACATATATTCATCATCTCCATATAATTATCCATTGTCATTATACTTTCTTCTTATAATATCTGCTGATCACCAAGGAAACGTTGAAAATAGTCCGGTCTTTTAGTAACTGGTATATTGGTGTACATTGACACCAAATCCAAGCTAGCCAAACTATGGTTTTGAATTTGTTCACATTTATCGACATTTTCTATCAAATTGTAAGAATTCATCAATGTATGTTCTAAGAGGTCCGAATATTCCCTTATTCTGTGGCATAAGAACGTGGAAATTATATATGTTGGGTAGTGTTGGGCACTAACAATAATTCTCAATTGGTTACCTTTTTTAAGTACCTTTACTAAATCATAGACTTTTTCGTCATTTTACTTCCTTCTAATACAGAGAAATATTGTAGAGATGATGAACACATGTATGTTACCAATTTTATATTTAAGAGTAAATTTTATAAGCAATTCAGAGGTATTCCAATCGGAGAACCAATGTCAGTTCCAATAGCACATATCTTCAATCATTACATGGACAAAAAACCTTCTAGATTTGAAACCCCTAAGTCCATAATTCTATGTACGATTCTTGGATGACACGTTAGCTATTTTGAATCATCGGGAGGATGAACAGATATGTTACTTGAACCTAGCCAATCAGGTGAGTGGACTAAAATTTACGATTTAAAATGAATCATGAGGCGAATTACCAATACTGGATGCCAAATTAAATAAAATTGAACAAAATTGGAACAAGATATTTATGGGAAGGGTACTTACTCGGGTATTCTTCGTAATTTCAATTCAAATAATCCCTATAGAATGAAAATCGTTATCTTAAAACTGATGACGTCTAGAGGCATGAGAAAAACAGATAAAAAGTAGGCAGATAGAATTAGGTAGACGTCGAGAAATATTCGGTCCTAATTAGTAACCTCTAAAGTTAATAGAATCAACTAAGATGACTGTGATTAGTAAATTTTTGTCCTAACTTGAAATACATAAAGTCAGATAAAACAAAAAGGGCCGAAGTATCATGGAATTACCTGAATCCGAACCAAATAAGAAAATAAAATTGGTAGCATAAAAATAAAATATTCCAACAATTTAAAAACGAACCATTTAGGTTCTAAACTTGCCATCCAAAAGAACAAAACTGCTCCGTTAGACACATCAGGACTGTTTGAGATTCCATTTAACGACTGTAATATTATGTACGTGGGTGAAAACATGCGCCCAAATAAGATAAGAACAGGGCGACATAGAATCGCAAGCAAATATGGGCATGTTAGTAGATCAGATATTGCACGTCATAGACTAGAGACAGGACACGTAAATAGTTGGAATGGTTGTAAACGCATACTTATTTGTGGTCCAACTAGGTCTACGAGATTGATTGAAGAATTTATCAAAATTAAATCGAAAAATGACATAACGAATAAAACATCTGTAGAAAAATCACTAGGTTCGATTTGATGTTCAGTACTAAAAACTAGCAGGATGCGAAGTTTACACGAATACGAATCAGCAAATTGCTCAGGTAAATTAATGAGTGCGTAGGATTTCTATAAACTTCCAGAGGGCGTGAGATGAGCAGTTTAAAATCTTTTAATTTATTTTGGGTTAATCGTATAATTTCATCTTTTATCACTTGATATCTTCAAGTAAGTATTAGGTGTTGCGAACCTAGTAACAAATTAGTTCAGTTGTGACCAGAAGGATACACAAAAGGCAGCATGAACGGAAAGTATAATCTCATGCACATTCGTTTCGTGCTAACTGGCGACTCATCAGTAGGAGCCGGTATTACGCCCTTTAACCACCATATATTTGGGTGAGGAATGTGGGATAATAGGACGATACAATCTACTAGACGAATGTAAAAACCTGCAGTAGAGTAGCTGACATCCCTAAAATCTCGACAATGCGACTTCAACGCTAACTCACTCTATATAATATATATTCCGAGTCTGTAAAGGATACTAACACAATGACTATTGTGTTAGTAACCGATACCAACATTATAGTACCGAAAAGGTACATGGTACTAACACTATGGTTTCCAAGTCGGTACATGGTACTAACATGATAGATATCAATGTATGCTATAGTACACCGAAATTGAGAATTAAAACTATTTCTGAACACCTGTTACTCCAGTAAATCCATGCACTTTGGACTTGATCGATATCAGTTATCACATTTCGCGGTAAGCATGACATCATTTAATTCAATATATAACAGATAAATACTGTTTTTGCGGAGAACTAATCTATATGCAAGTATGTATTAGGTGTTGCGAACCTAGTAACAAATTAATTCATTTGTGACTAGAAGAATTAACCAAAGGCAGCATGAACAGAAAGTATAATCTCATGCATAGTAAGCACGAAACGAATGTGCATGAGATTATACTTTCCGTTCATGCTGCCTTTGGTTTATTCTTCTGGTCACAACTGAACTAATTTGTTACTAGGTTCGCAGCACCTAATACATACTTGCATATAGATTAGGTCTCCGCAACAAACAGTATTTAACTGTTATATGTTGAATTTAATGATGTCATGCTTACCGCGTAATGTGATAACTGATATCGATCAAGGCCAAAGTTCATGGATTAACTGGTGTAACAGGTGTTCAGAAATTGTTGTAATTCTCAATTTCGGTGTACTATAGCATACATTGATATCCATCATGTTGGTACCATGTACTTTTTCTGTACTAAAATGTTGGTTTCGTTTACTAACACAATAGTCATAGTGTTAGTATCCTTTACAGTGTCGGTATATATATTATATAGAGTGAGTTAGTGTTTAAGTCGCTTTTCAAGACTATACGATGTTAGCTACGCTACTGCAGGTTTACACATCCGTCTGGGAGATTTTATCGTCCTATTATCCCACTTTCCTCACCCAAATATATAGTGGTTAAAGGGCGTAATGCCGGCTCCTACTGATGAGAGGCCTGTAAGCACGAGACGAATGTGCATGAGATTATACTTTCCGTTCATGCTGCCTTTGGTTTATCCTTCTGATCACAACTGAACTAATTTGTTACTAGGTAAGGACAAACGAATGTGCATAGGATTATACTTTCCGTTCATGCTGTCTTTGGTTTATCCTTCTGGTCACAACTGAACTAATTTGTTACTAGGTTCGCAACACCTAATACATTCTTGCATATATATTAGTTCTCGGCAACAAACAGTATTTAACTGTTATATATTCATTTAGGAAATTTAGTGTAAAAATAAGTCTGACATTTGAAAAGAGGAATTGACATTTATCACTTTAATTTCACTTGGATGAGTGATACGCATACAGTAAATTATATGTAACTAATTACCTTTCAGCCCTAAACAAACTCCCACAAACACACACGCAAGCGTAGCGTACGTTTATCTTGTGAATCCTATTTTTTCTAGCCAGCATTATTTAAATCACTTGGATGGGTGTACACGCGCCGTCACCGATTAGATCTCAACCCAAGACAAAATAGAGCACATATAAACCGGCTTGGCGTATGCTTATCTAGAGAATCATGAGTAGATGTTATTAGATCACTGTAATTGCATTTCGATTGGTGCTCACACACTTACCTAGTAAAAGAACCTTAAGTTTAAGGGGTTTGTCAATAAGTATAAATTAGATAGTTATAGTTCAATCTGCCGCTTTCTTATTGAGAGTCAGATTGTTTTTGGGATGTGCATTTTGTTTAAAAATGTCTTGTGAAATAGGAAGCCGAAATAAGCGGAGTAAATTGAAGACGTCTTACTAATTAAATGGACATTGGTAGCGCGGGCGTTGATAAAAATTAACTTAATAATGGTTGTTATCTTGATATATACACCTGATCCATTATGTATATACATTAGTTTGCATAAACTAAGTATAGTATAGTGTAGAAAAAGCAATTCATTCAGTATGATTTAAATAAATGGTGAGCAGTGTGAGCTTCATATGTTGGCTCTCCGCGATTTGCATTCGCTGGTTGTTACTTTGCTCTATCAGTTTCGCAAAGATCCGATAGATCTCCATTTCCAAGTACGCATCGATTTTGGCTTCGCTCTGGCTGGGTGCGGACTCGTCCTTTCCTTTCAAACATTTCAGCAGCGTTCATATTAACCACTGGAAATGAGGTACAATCTAACTTTCGTTAACTGGCCTCAATTCTTATTTCATTCCCAGTGGCTAGTACGAACGATGTTGAAACCTTCGGAAGATAGGGACGAATCCGCACCCAGCCAGAACGAAGCCAAAATCGATGAGTACTTGGAAACTGATAGTGCAAAACAACAACCCACGAACGTAAATTGCGGAGATTCAACAGTTCATCCAGTAGACTGGTTTCGTCCTTATTTGTAACTCATCACGTAATGTCCAGAGTTTGCTACAAACGTAGCTCGAACCTGGGCATGTCTGATCCGGAATCTGTTGTTCTAACCTCTATAAAAATATTTATTCAATATTCTTCATCTTTTGCAGGAGCCAAATTTTGATTCGGATTCCGATTCGTGTAATCGTCGCTTTCCACTATTACAAAGTGCTGCGTATCAAATGAAGTCTAGCGATATTTCCATCGCTGTTCCATTAATGATACTATGTCTTGAAATACCTCAGTGGGTTTCCTAATCAATCATGCCGACTGGTAACAACAGCATATCGCTATGCATCTGTAATCATCTTGTTAACTGTGTATCCGGTCTTCAGCGGATTATGTTCAAGATGATATTTTGTCACATGTCAATACTTAAATGTGATTCTGAGTTTTCCCATTCTTATCGTGATTGGTAATCTGGTTTGATCCACATACATGAGATTACAGTCTTCACATGAGATGTAAAACAATCCGGATGTATCTGACAGTTCACATTCTCTTTTGGTTAGGCAATTTGCTGCTCATTAAAATCTGTTTCAAAACGGCTCTCGTGTTGTTAAACGATGAATATTGATGCTTTGAAGGGATGTAGCGCAGTGCGAGCTCCATATGATGACTTATCGAGAGTTGCTTTAGCGGGTTGTTGCTTTGCACTATCACATCCACGAAGATCCGATTGACCACCATTTACCAGTACGCGTCTGTTTTGTCTTCGATCAGGCTGGATACTTATTCGTCTCTTTCTTCCGAAGGCTTCAACATCGGTCATACTAAACATTGGAAATACGGTGCTCGCCAATCTTTGTCTATTTCGATTTTCCATTTAGTTTGATAAGGACATCACACAAAGATAACCCTTCGCTCTGTTATATTTAAGTTCGTCGACCAATCGAAAAAAATATTTACGACATCCATCATTAGTGCGTTAATTAATTTATGTGTGTATCCATTAACAATTAATATTATTCTCAGTCTATTTAATTCGAACCCCCTATGTTTAAATTCTGTTAATCTAAGATTCTTTTTATTAATGATAATAATGCACAGATTTTTATGCGATCTCGCAGTAGGTAATCCTCCTATAAATATTTCTTTCTAATTTCTGAACATGAATAATGGAGGTAACATTAAGAAAATAGAAATTCATTTAATGTCTCTTTTTCGATCCTAAATTGAAGTTCGTTTAGCTGATTAGTTAAATTTTATAAAGTTAACGTATGTTAATCGGAATTGTTCTAGATATCTTATATGTTATCCAAGTAAGGTAGATAAATTTTTGAGTTCAGAAATGCCTCATCTGAACGCTATTTTTAGAATAATTTATAACCGATAAATGTTGTTCAATCGGTACACAGCTAATTTGTTTAAAAATTTCTTTCTTAAATGTAAAAAAATGCGTTAATTTTAGAAAGTAAGATTTCGATTGAGCTTATTATGGAGAGAATAATTAAGTGTATGTCCGTTGTATAGACATGCAGCCATTGACTACATAAATGTACTAATTGTTAATCAAATATATACAGTCTACTTTACAATTGCACTCTTTATTTATTTTAATCTTATTGTATGTCTAAACTTAAGGCTCTTATATAGTTTAACTTTTATTAATGCACTTTATTCTATTTATCACATTTCCTTACAGCGTTCTATCTTTCATTAGGTCATTTTCATAAGTTTCTTGACCGACATTCATTTATTTTGCACAACTAAACAATCAATGATTGCGCAGGTGATGAAAGAATTAATTTAAATTTACTTTGAGAGCTTGATATCATACATAAATATATATGCGGCAATGTGGCTCAGTGGTTAGAGATACAGATTCTGATGCATACGGTCTACTGGATGAATTGATTTTTCTATATTATAAAATTCTTATTTTATACTGACAAATTTCTGTGCACAATGGGACAAGTGCTTATATCAAGATCGCAAAAATTGTCAGTATAAACTAATAACTTTATTGTGGAACAAAGGAAATTCATCCAGTAAATCTTTTTCGTTACTATAGAGAACCCTTCAATTACTGTCCAGATTTTGCCGCTGACTGGGCTCGAATCGGGGTAAATTTGTGTTGTGTGTCTAAATTCACTACGCTACACTGCCACATACTACACACAACTTTTAGTTATCAACTAATCTATTTGTTGGTTTGTATTTCAATCAGGTGGAGCCTGTTTGGCTCTCTTTAGACTTCCAATTTCAACTACCCACCAAAATCTGAAATTATAGAACAAAAACCACAGCAGTTGGCGATGTGGTATTGAATTTAACGTTTATACCATTAAACAGTGTATTGGTGTGTGATTTATAATGGAGTGATAATAAAGAGTAAGTATCTGTGTTTCCTTCACCGAAAGTGTGCGTGCGTGTGAGTGAGTTTATATTAATATCATTGTGTGTCTTTGGTAAACTAAACAAAATACATAAAGTGATATAAATAAAATAAAACAATTTCTGAAGAGGTCAGCGATGATTTTCTCTATGGTTTTCGTTAATAGGTTGCATGCTCTCTTGAAAGAGTATACAACATATGCTTATCTTTTCCTCTGGACGTCAAAACAACTACCTCAAATTGGAAAATGTTTAAAATAAAGGGGACAAGAGAAAGCATATTATAATTATCTAAAAATATAACTGAGTGAGAGAGCCAACAATATTGAAAATATATTGGAAATTTGAAAGTGCAAATTAAACGAAAAATATATAGATGGTTAGTAGGGATATATTCACACACAAACACCCATCACGTAGATATATTTGTCAATGCAAACTATGTATTGTATAGTAGACAATTCATACAGTAGACCGATTTCGTCTTTACTCGGAACACATCACGAACTGTCCAGAATTTAGAGCAATACGTTGTGCTCCCAATAAGGACGAAACCGGTCTACTTGATGAATTGCCTCTTCCACATTTTGCAGTACTTAGTTTATACTGAAAAATATTTATTTGGTAGAAAAGTTTCGTCTTTAGTGGGAACTCATCAAGTACTTGCAGAATTAACCTCGAATTGGGCTCGAACCGGTGCACATTTCGGTCGGTGTTTTTCAATCTCCGACTGCGCGATTCTGCCATGTACTATGATATTTTTGTTGCATTCCTATGAAATGATTAGTTCATATAGAAAACATATATTGCGATAGGGTGGCTCAGTAGTTAGAGTCACAGACGTAGAAGCAGACATGTTCAAGTACGAGCCCTGTCTGAGGTAACTTCTGGAGAGTACATGAAGAATTCCTAATAAGGCTGAAACTGAGTTGTCTTTTCTACACTATACGATGCTGACAAACGTATTCTTAATGGAATTGGTGTTTATATCAAGCTCGCAAACTTAATTTGAATTAGACATTGAATCGCGGATTATTTAACTAGTATATATAATCGTGATCCTGACATAAATACTTAAATTCAGTATCGTTTCTCCAGGTTGTATTGTAGTGTGTTCTATAATGACAAATCAGTGGTGGCTGGATATTACTT
Organism: Eudiplozoon nipponicum; assembly: GCA_029291075.1. Lineage (NCBI taxonomy): Eukaryota > Metazoa > Platyhelminthes > Monogenea > Mazocraeidea > Diplozoidae > Eudiplozoon > Eudiplozoon nipponicum. The sequence continues at coordinate 42,981 of JAQBSW010003099.1, forward strand.
GTAGTCGAAATAAATGCCAAATATTTTCCACTTGCACGAAATTTTAACTATAAAAACAAAATTTGGTATAGAATTAAAACTTTCGTATAGTTTTTAGCAATGGTAAAGCTGTGGATGATTTATACACCCTATTGAAAATATACTCCAGTTCAGGTCAAGTTCAAAGCAAAATATTGGCAAGTCTAGAACGAATTTCAAATAACGATGAAGCCCATCTATTCAATGAATTGCATTTCTACTTTATAAGGTCTTTAGTTTTTGCTGACATTTCCAATCACGTCCAATATATGCAAGACTACTAGAGGTGAGAGCCGAATATCTAATTTTGCTTTCCATATATATGCAATGCGGTTTGATCCTCGCTTGTCAGTTTGCCGTCGTACTCTGATGATGATCAAGGAAGGTCGAAACGCGTCAGTGCGTTGCGACTGGCGATAGTTTTGTTATGTTGTTCGACGACTGGTTAAATACATTGTGATTGGTGTTTACTTCAAGCTCGCAAACTTGATTTAAAGAATTGTTACCACCTCCCGCGCAATCAATTATTGTTTAAGCCAATATTTATTTTGAGGCACGTTAACGGAATACTTGAATATTATTATAAAATTAAATATTAAATTAACCGTTCAGAAGGTAAATTGATTGATATATCTATACTTGGATATATTATGCCTGGTAGAGAATAACTAATAAATTTCATTTCATACTATAATTATTTCAAATTGCAGTTGCCAAAAAGGATTATGCAGCTGTCATTTTTTTCTAGACTGTTCCCTATCTATCAGTTGCGTATTAGTAGAACTTTTTAACTATGGTGATCTGTTGCTGTGCATTAAACTGGAATTAACCAAATTTCATACCTTTAAATGCGATTGAATCGTAATTTGAACATCCGCTCCATCAAATCTTAGCAGTACTATTTTACTTATCTAGAAACTTCGTTTATTATCACAACGAGTTTTTTCATAGTATCAAATGAATTCAAATAGGACCATAGTGATAAACAAAAGTCAGCGTGAACGAAGGGTATAATCCCATGTGCACATACGTTTACTGCTTACTGGTGACCCACTAGTAGGAGCCGGTGCTACGCTGTATACCAATCATATATTTGATATAGAAATGTGGGATAATTGATTAATTGTTACATCGGTTGTATTATACATTTTAATTATCATTATTATATTTAAGGTGACAGTGAACTAACATATATGCCTTTATGTGATGGGCTTAGCATACCGAGTTGTGACTAAAAATAGATCATTCTCAGTTCCTATTTGCAATTAAGTTTTCGGCACTCATTTCTACGGCTCATCATTCAAAATGAAGATAAACTGATAAAGCAAGTGTATAATTTTGACTTGGATAACTACACGTGTTTGTAATTACATTTGACGTGGTTTTAGTACCGCTGGTTATTTGGGAAAAAGAATAGCTACACAGAGCAATTGAAAATATTTAAATTTCACTAACAGTCAAATGAGATGCTGACACGCTTTCAATATATAATAAGGTTGTGCCTAATAGCTGAAGCGCGCATATTATATTGTGGAATGTATGTATCATTTCACTTAAATGAAGCATTATGGAGTAGAATAAAACGCAATTACATTTTATTGAATAAATTAACAAATAAAGCGATATCTTCGCCAGCTAATTTTACTGACGCACCTCAACTTGCTCTGGTCATCAACGGAGCTCGAAGTAAACTGGTTAACGGGGGATCAAATTCAAATGTATGTATAAGATTTCATGGTATAATTTGCGGCTCCCCAAAAGGTGGTTAGAGCTAAATTTTATTGCAACGGAATATCCTCTGTACAAGTGCGACTAAGTTATGAAAGTAACATATTTTGCAGCATTCGTTATAATTGTGTCAGTAAGACGCTAAATATATTATAAAATTGTGCTTGTTGCCAATAATTATTAAAATCGAGGTTGAGACTCTCACGTAAACCTTAATCAACCACCTTTAAACCGGTCGCAAACACAGTGAAACTTCTGTCAACTACACGAGCTTTCGTGCTGTACTTTTCCTCAGATGTTTGTGCAACTGGGTTAGAAATGTAAGTAATGTTAATGTCAATCCCGCATAATTGATTTAACTGGAATTATGTAATAGGCAATACATATCTAATAGTAAGGTAGGTCAAATAAATCCACTGGTTTCAATCAACATCAACGCGGTCTTCCGTAAATTAGCTCGATGATTTATGTATTAATTTCCCTTCTGAAACAGAATATTGTGACGTAACAATTCTCATTATGTTTTCATCATCTTATGAGAAACCTTGCTCAGTTCTGAGATAGTCTACAAACTTGTTTGCCTCGGTTTTTATCATCTTTATTAGGATTTTTATTATTCTATCGTTTGGCTAGAAATACTCGTCAATTTTTAATGTGATTCAAAATCATGGAAAATGTTGGACCGTTGAAAATTGCAGCTGCGGTTTTCTCAACTCTGCTAGAATATAAAACCGCCTAGGCCAAAATTAGGGCAAAGTCGAAATTATTAATTTTATTCATCCATTGCACAGGATAGTTTATGGCGCATATTTCAATCGTGACATTCGCACAAAATGGTAAGGAATAACAGTTCTTTGCGCCTATTTTTCATTGGCAATAATTGTTTACCACAGGTACCTGACGCAAACCTGGTGTTTCCATCTACAAACCACCGATTATACATAACCTCTTGGAGCAGGACGCATTCTGTCGCATGTTACATGGGGCGCACTTGGTATTTTAAATTTTTGTTTGATGTTTCGAGCCTTCTATTCTAGAATTACTGTTGGCCTCATTATAACACGCAACACAATTTCAACACAAGAGAAGTTAATAGTGTATATTTTTATATTGATTAATGTCTATCATTATTTGTATAACTGTTGGTTAATCTTAGTTAAATTAACGGTGGTATGCAGGAGAAGCGCATTTTATTTCACATCAGTAATAATTAAAACATATTGAAAATTTTTTGTGTAAATAAAATAAATGGATATGCCATACGAGCTCAAATTATTGAAGCAAAAGAAAAATTTCACATAATGCGAGTTTTTTCCTGTTGATTGTTCAGACTTTCAGAAATTTCTTCAATAATTGCACAGTGCATGCGTCACATCCTATTTCTCCGCGATTTCCGTTCGCGGGTTACCACTTTGCGCTATCAGTTTCGTAAAGATCCGATCCAAGTACGCATTGAGTTCGTATTCCTGTTGGCTAAGTGCCGATCGAATCCGCGTTGACTGGCGAGGATTCGATTCTTAGTTTACCGAATCATCACCAGGCTTCTACTTACACATACACAGTACAATGCTAAAAATGGCAGATGTAAGCAAATGTGGACCAGTCAAAAAGAAGACGAACTTGATGATCAGAATTTGGTTGAACTAGTTCTTTGTTCCGTCGACTTTTTATATAGTCTTTACCATGTATAGACAAGCAAATGTTCATTTACTGACAAATATTAAAATATAATGGGATTGGTGTTTGTATCAAGCTCGCAGACTTGACGAAAATAAACACTTACGTGGATGAAAATTGTAGGCAATGCTAGAAACCCTGTTAATCATCAAACGAAAAATATAAATGAAGAAGGCGAATTTGGCCACAGGAAAATATTGATACATTTATGATTGGAGAGAAATAAAATCTACGCGTTTATGCAATAAGCAAGCGTGCCTAATACGAAGTTTAAATACGACAAGGTAATTATCCGAACGATGATATATATTATTATAATCAAGGTAGCGATCTTTTGATATATGCACCTGACCCATTAATTACTTACATATGTCAGCATAAACTAAGAACTGTATAGTGTAGGAAAGGCAATTCATCCAGTAGACCGATTTCGTCCTTATTGGGAATTCATCAAATACTGGCCAGAATTAGCCGCAGACAGGGCTCGAACCTGGGCACGTCTGCTTCAGAATCTCGTGCTCTAACCACTGAGCCACCTTGCCGCACACTACACACAATTTAAAGGGTTTGCATAAAGTGCGGCAGGGTGGCTCAGCGGTTAGAGCGCTAGATTCCGAAGCAGACGTGTCAGCGGCAAATTCTGGCCAGTACTTGAGGAGTTCCTAATAAAGACGAAACCGGTCTACTGGATGAATTGCCTTTTCTACACTATAAAATTCTTAGTTCTAGTGATATATGTGAGTAATTAATGGGTCAGGTGCTTGTATCAAGATCGCAACCTTGATTATAATAACGACAAGGTAATATCACCAAATTCAGCATGTAAAATTGGAGTACAATTATTTATGTACGCATTGTTTGCGAAAGAGTAAATAATTAATAGAAGCCAGCGTTACGATCCATACTCACCGAATGTTTGCTCAATAAATATATGACAATTGGACGATGAAATTTACTTTATATTAATGTGTGGCGAAATTGAAAAAAAGTGTATGTTCGTGATTGAATAAAAATTTTGCGGCAAACATTTCCAGTCACGTACAATGCATGTGAGACTACTAGAGTTGGGAGCCGCATATCTAATTTTGCTTTCCATATATACGCAATGCGGTTTGATCCTCGCTAGTCAGTTTGCCGGCGTACTCTGATGATGATCGTGGAAAGTCTAATCGCGTCAGTGCGTGAGACTGGTGGTAGTTTTGCTATGTTGTCCGACGACTGGTTAAATACAATGGGGTTGTTGTTTACTTCAAGCACGCAAACTTGATTTAATGAATTGTTACCACCACACGCGCAATCAATTATTGTTTAAACTTACTTTAAATCTGCCTATTAAAACATTGGTGGTGTCAGCAGTATGTCACATTATACATAATGAGACTTCATGGCATACTCACTAATCAATTGCTACACGTTAATAGATAAAACAAATGCAGAGTAACATAAAAAAATCATGCGCAAATGAGATTACACCTTTTGTTTATGTTTGATTTGGCTTATTATACTGGCCCTATTTTAAATAAACTGTTGCTAGGAGATGCACGCTTTATAAACGGATACCGTCAATAATATGTGCTGAGGAGTTTCGACCTTCTTTTTTTGAGCCAAGCATCTATTTTTGATTAATTTTGACATATATCATGGTGAAATATTGATTTCAATAGCTATGCGAGACAACTTGTACAGAAATACGTTATTCCTTATGCGTATACACAAGCTTTATACAGATTAGTCATAACAAAGATTTCAAGTTGTGGTGGGGAGAAAAATGAAGAAGGAAGATCGATACTGGTCACTTGCCAAGAGGAACAGTTAAATGGAAAATTACAGATTAAAGTTATCCGTGTTTTGTACCACTTTTTGTTGCTAAGGCCTAGCTATTTTGTGCAACTTCCGTGACAACTTCATTTTGAAATGTGCATCCTTTTAAAAAAATTGTCGCTGTAGATAAGGACGGTCTAACAATTCTCTTGTGTTTTTTATGGCACTGCGCATTATATCCAGTTGCTACCGGTGACACGGCATGCGTATGAAACTCATTCATATTCATTCTTTTTTATCTCTTCTTCCGTTTAAATCCGAGCATTAACAGAAGTAGGGGTCATAATGGCATATAATAAAATCATTAACACAATCTCTGTTATTTGGTAATTTGGGCATTGGTCTTGTTCTACTCTTTGCAACTCTTTCCAGATATATTAACACTAGCTTAATAGACAAACAGACCTGGAAAATAAGATGAACACAATTTAACACTAACGTGCACGCACACACACAAATATAAAAGAATGCTATTTTGTTTTTCCGATAACTGTTGATTAATAAGATCCATAATTTTGACTTATAGAATTTTAATTAGTTTATGAACATACTTTTGTGTTAAAATAACAGCTTTAGGAAATAGCTTTTAATTAGAGGATTATATATATATATATATATATATATATATATATATATATATATGTGTGTGTGTGTGTGTATGTGTGTTTGTTATGAGCGATTGTTCATTTTGCAATCAAATTTTAAAAAATCTTTCTTTTAGCTAGACAAATTGATTATATTTCAGTAGTTTTATTCATGCAAATGTGATCACCATTAAGTTATATGTGTGGATAAATCTTATTATCTTTCATTCAAATTATTTTCAATAAATAATGAAGGCTTTCATTAAACACCTCTTGTTGTTAAAGCGTCACTATTTTGTGGTATTTTTTAATGAATTTAGACAATTAGTAATTTCTGAATCGTAAAAACCTTTTCATTCACCCTTGAATCGAAATAAGTCTACTGGGTATGCGTGTATATTTTTAAAAAAGGTGCTGGTTTAAATTTGATGAGAAGTTGATTACTTTCAGTTCGCGAACCCTCAAAGAGTTACCTTGTTATAATCCTAATCATTAAAGTTACATGACTCCTTAACATATCCGTTTACATTTTTTGCTTTAACACGAAGAGCGTTGGTAAATACAATTAAATTAGCAAAGTACTAAGACATGTCTATTATTACAAAACGCGGTCTACCATTGTAATTCATTAGCTTTCGAGACGAGTACGTGAAGGAAGCCGCTATTTCTTATTAGACATATAAAAGCTCAATAGGACGGTTTTCCAAAAACACAAGTGACGAGAAAGCACAATATGGTTTATAACGGATTATTGTCTCATAAATCTAACCAAATGAAAATAACAGTATCTGTAAGTCATGCTTAAAACGGTCCAATTTTTAAAATCAGTCCTTCTACTAAACTTAAATTTGTCCTCAATGGACGATTCCTCTTTTACAAACTTGAATGCCAATGACGTTGGAACAAGCTACACATTGGGCAGTCGTCGTTTTTACATCACTTTCCTATTGAAATCATGGTTACATTTGTCATCTCTTGGCCATGCTCCGGCCAACACCAGTGAACCATATAAGACGATAACAGTGACTATTCTTTCTGTGGCGAATTGTCGGAACCAATGGCTGCTTTGTCAACGATTCAAGACTCACTGGCGATTCTGGCTTAAAACGGAACTAAAGCGTAGCAAAATTATTGTGGTCACGGACTGTACCCTGAAATAAAAAATATTATTGGTTTTATATGAAACCGGTGCCTATTAGATGGCTTGTGTTTAATTTATTTTGCGAATCTTATATTGAACCAAAACTATTTTAAATGAAATATATTTTGTTCCACGAATTCGTTTGTCTTAAAATTATCCTCAACAGGTGAACTAAGAATGTTCAATTAAAGTTATATTATCGATAATTCGCACAAGTAGAAGCAATGGTGAATAACAGTCCGACTGAGAATCTACAAGCTGATGTTTCCATTTTCTAATTGAAAACATAAATGCTGCAACAGTTAATCAAAAATGGAGTCATATATAATTGGTATGTCGAGGAAACTTTCATAATCATTAATGAAGATGCAGAAATAAATGAAATGATTTAGTATTTGAGTGGTGTGGAAAAATATGCACAGTTTACATGCGAATGCGAAAACCTCCAGTCTACTGCAGTCATTTATAGACCTACGACTATTGAGACAGGAAAATGACGGTCAAAAAGGAAGATATGTCGATGTTGACTGGACATTAAAACCTTTACCACATCGATGTACTAATTTTCCAAACAAGAAATTTTATACACAATTTATCTTACAGAAGAATTGTAATGACAAAAACTGGCAATGCTGGAAACAACATTTTAATGAAATGGGCATTCCGAAAGGTGAGTTGAAGCGAAAATAATGTGTAACAATCACAAAAGGGCATTTAAACGTACCCAACCTAAAAACGATTTAATTCAGTACACTGTTTAAAAAGAAAAAGCCATCCAAAACATTTACTCGAAGAAATAACAAAGCAATGACAAATCGGATGCCCAATGCATAATTGTGGCTTGCATATATATATATATATATATATATATATATATATATATATATATATATATATATATATGTATATGTCCAGGAGTCCATGTAATCCTGTGGCTGTTAAACCCTTTTGTGGCGGGGAACACACGCCGAGTCATGGTGCCGTCGTCGGGCTCATGTGGTATTTTATAGGAGATCCGATTGCCGGTCGGAAATCCACCACGCCCTGGTGTCTTTATTAGTAACTCCAGAATTTGCCGCGGAGAGTACGCTATGAGTTCCAAAAACGCAAGAAGCCGGTTTTACTGGATGAATTGTCCGTTCTACACTATATCGATCTTAGTTTATACTGGCAAACGCATATATATATATATATATATATATATATATATATATATATATATTTCTAATTAGGAAGAAAAAACCAATTTAAAAAAAAGTGGATAATGGCCATTTATTTCGAGAATACTAAACTTCGCTCTACAATCTTTCATTTATATACATTCTGGGTTTTCATTTGAAATGTGGGTGGCAACAAATATGACTCGGTTTTCTAATTCATGTTTTGGTTGATTTGTAAGTGTGTATGTGTTTTTGTCTGTTTGTGTTCCTGTTTGCATGTAAAGTTTCTTCTTACTGTATTGCAAAGTTGTGTCTGAGATCTGGTCATTATTGCGTTGATGGTTTGTAATTAACCATCTGTACGAGTGCTATTTTTTCGAGTGTTGTCTTTCGTTTCACTATTTTGCGCAAATTTGTGTTCTTCCCTTGGTAACAGCGCAAGTGCGGATTGCAGTGTTGAACGCTCATATTGTTTGGAAATTTCTGTCACCGTATGTGCATCTGTTTTTCCTCTTCAGTTTGTTGTCAATCCGATTGAATGTTTGTTGATTCTAGTGGAGGGCCTTTTCGGCCTTGCCTGTGTACTAGTAAATAGTTCTTGAATTTTGTTATTCGTGGCCATTCGATTAGAATATCATGTTGATGAAACTTTTGAATATTAAGGGCAGGTGCTTTGTGTTTTATATAGAGGGCTTCATAAATACATAATAATTTTTCTGATTTTGCTTTATGTAGAATTGAGAAATTGGTCGAATTGACTTGGTGCCCCGTTTCCAATATATGATCGGAAATAACTGATTTTCCTGACGGTGCCAAGCCTATGCTAATCAAGTTCTGTGGTAAATGTTGCTGGATTCTGTTTGTCAATTGCTTCTTCGTACGTCCGATATATGTGCTACCGCACATACATGAGAATTTGTAGACTATGAATGATTTGGAGAGAATTGGCAATTGATCGTTGGCCTCCTACCTCATGATTCTCTGTGTATTAAATGGGATATTAACTTTAACACTGGAAAAATTGTCCTTAGTTATTCTATTCAGCCTCCGTGCAATTATTGAGGTTGGTACGTCGCCTCTAAATGGTAAGTTTAGGAAAACCTGCTTGACTCTATCCTCTCTAGTGCGAATCTGCCGTCGTCTGATGATGAAATCAATGAATCGCTCCGGGTAGTTGTTCATTAGCAAAATTTTCATGAGGTAGCTCAGTTCTTCCTCGATCTTGTGTTCAGAGCAGATCTTCCTGATTCTGTTTGCTAGGTTGTTTACTAATTTTCTTTTGTGGGATTTGGGCACACTGCTGTTGTAGTGATTGTATTACCCGGAAAAAGTGGATTTTCTATATATGGCCAGTGTCAATTCCTCATTTTCTTCTCAAGTGAGCTTGATGTCAAGGAAGGCAAAACTACTGTCTTTCTCTACCTCGAGAGTAAATTTGATATCTGGATCGGCTCCGTTTGATTATTTAAGGGTTTCGGAAGGGTCTGCTGCTTCTGAGATGAAGAACAATATATCATCTATATACCTTTTGTAGAGTGCGCACTGGTCAATTATACATTTTAGGCTCGTTTTTTCAAGATGATGCATGTATACATCTGCCAGGAGGTGTGCGATGCAGCTTCCCATAGCTACACCATTGATCTGGCGGTAGTATATCCCTTGAAATATAAATTGCACGTTTTTTTGTACATGCTAATAAGAGGTCTTTGATGTCATTGGTGTCTATAGGGAAATCATAAAACTCATTTTTAATAAGGTCGCACAAGATCTCCGTTGTCTTATTCAGTGATATATTTGTAAATAAGAATGAGACGTTAAGTGAGACCATTTTATTCTGTAGAGTGTTCTTCCCCTTCAGTTCATCTGCTAGCTCGAAGGAGTCCTTGATAGTGTTTGCGTTTATGATTTTTCGTATTGGTTGAGGTATTTTGCAGAGAAACTTAGCTGGGCGTTGATCATTGACATAATAGACCGCATCGAGGGAGCTCCTGAGACTGTCACGGCTTTATGAGTTTTTGGTTGGCCGTACAATCTTGCGGTTTGTTCCGACGGGTTTTGCCTTTTGGATGTCTTCAATGAGTTTTGATCTAATATCGGAATCAGTCACCGATGATAAAACGTGTTTTTCCATCTTTTTCAGAATTGCAGTAATTCTTGATTCGATATTTGTTAAATCATCTCAACGTTTCTCAATTCTACATAATTACCATTGTTGTTGAGCGTATTGCGTTTGATAAATCACACGCCAAACCAGGCGGATTTACGGGTTTAAAAATATTGAATAGAGATGCATTTTGTTAAATCAGTCATTTTAAATGTCCTTTTTCAGAAGCTAACTAAGCAACATATTTGTGTATTAGGTGTTGCGAACCGAGTAACCAATTAGTTCAAATAGAACCAAATGGATAAACCAAAGTATATTACCTGCAATATGTTTCTTTTAACGGAACGTATAATCAAAATTGCACATTCGTTTCGTGCTTACAGGAGACTCATCCGTAGGAGCAGGTATTACGCCCGATGTCCACTATATACTCGGGTGAGTTATATGGAAAATTTGGACGGTATAATTTCCCATACAAATGTTTAAACCTGAAATAGTCAAGATAACGTAAAAAAGGTCCTCAACAATGCGACTCCACAGCCAGCACACGATATATAATCTATATAACAAATCTGTAATAGACCCAACACTAAGGCAGTTGTGCCTGTACCCGATACCAAAACTTAGATTGCAGAATATTGACATGATACCCACACTATGGTTGCCGAGTCGGTACATGGTTCAAGCACAATGGATTTCAAACTATGCTAAAGTTCAACAAAAATTGAGAAATACAACTACTTCTCAATACTTATTTATTTAAATCAAGTTTGCGAGCTTGAAGTAAACACCAATCCCATTATATTTAAGCATTCGTCGAACAAAATAACAAAACTACCGCCAGCCACAACGCACTGACGCGTTTCGACCTTCCATGGTCACCATCAGAGTACAACGGCAAACTGACTATCGCGGATCAAACCGCATTAAATATATATGGAAATCAAATTTAAATATGCGGATCTGACCTCTATTAGTCTCGCATTCATTGAACTTGACTGGAAATGTCGGCTACACAATTTCTATGCAGTCACGAACATTAACTGTTTGCAGCTTTCACCACATATACATATATAAGCAATACAATTTAACAATAATTGATTGCGCGGGTGATAGTAACAATTATTTAAATAAAGTTTGCGAGCTTGAAGTAAACACCAATCCCATTGTATTTAACCAGTCGTCGAACAACATATAAACTACCGCCAGCTGCAACGCACTGACGCGTTTCGACCTTCCATGATCATCATCAGAGTACGACGGCAAACTGACTATCGAGGATCAAACCGAATTGAATATATATGGAAATTAAATTTAGATATGCGGCTCTCACCTCTAGCAGTCTCGCATACATTTTACCTATATATGTATATGTGGCGATAGCTACAAACAGTTAATGTTCGTGACTGCATAGAAATTGTGCAGCCGACATTTCCAGTCAAGTTCAATGTATGCGAGACTGGTAGAGGTGTGAGCCACATATCTAAATTTGATTTCCAAATATATTTAATGCGGTTTGATCCTCGATAGTCAGTTTACCGTCGTACTCTGATGATGATCATGGAAGGTCGAAACGCGTCAGTGCGTTGCGGCTGGCGGTAGTTTTGTTATTTTGTTCGACGACTGGTTAAATACAATGTGATTGGTGCTTACTTCAAGCTCGCAAACTTGATTTGAATAATTGTTACCACCACCCGCGCAATCAATTATTGTTAAATTTTATTACTTCTCAATACATTCTAAGCCAGTAAATCCATACACACAGGCTTTGATTGATATGTTTTAATACATTTCGCGGTACTCATAACATCATTCATGGTGTCTTTGGTTTGTTCTTCTGGTCATATTTGAAATAATTTGTGACTAAATGCTTAACAGCTAAAGCCCAATTGCAGATGTATTAGCTCTCCGAAACTAGCTGTATAGAACTGTTATGTATTTAATTGATTAACGTGAAATCCGATAACTGATACCATTTAGGATAAGAGTGTATGGACGTTTTGAGCAACAGGTGGTCAAAAGAAGTTGTAATTCGCATTTTTGGTAAAATTTGGCATAGCTTGAAATCCATTAAGTTGAAACGATGTACCGACTCGGCTTTGAAGTCGCAATGTCGAAGACTTTGTATAAAGTTAGCTTCACTACTGCAGGTTTACAAATTTGTATAGGAAATGGTTCCGTCCAATTTTTCCACATTCCTTGACCAAATCTGTAGTTGTTCAAGGGCGTAATACCAGCTCCTTCTGTTTAGTTGACAGTATGCGGGTAACTTATGTGCACATGATATTAAACGTTCTATACACGGTGTCTTCGGTTAATCCTTCTGGTCATAAAAGAACTAATATGTTACTAGGTTCGTAACACTTAATACACAATTACAGTTTCTAGATATGTTGATTAAGTTGAAATTTGGCGAAAAGGAAATAGCCGTCTTAACTTAGTTGTATAGATCTGCAAAATTAATAATGAAATAATTCAATACATAACTACATATAAAAATACACTACTATTTCCGTTGACTTACCAGTTGTGAAATAACGTTTGATAAATATTCCATATCTTAAGGATATTCAATTAAGTTATGATTAAGTGCTTTAATAGTTATTTATCGGAAATTTGATAATTTCTAAAGATATTAAATTTCTTTTTTGAATAATTCTGTTAACATCACTACAATTGATTAAGATGAAGTTACGGAGCGTGAGAGCTTTAATCATAATAAGAGAATAGTAACTTTTAAAAGAAGTTTCTGTCGATAATACTCATGAATCAGTCACTTCACATGAGGTTGTGCAGAAAAATATTCGACTCCGTCCTTTTTAAAGATTAAAAATGCAAAAGTTGTTTGCGATAACCAGTTAAATATTCACGTTTGAAATAAATGTTCTTCATAATCCGTTTTACTCGAATGTATTTCAGACTTATTATTAAAAATATTTCTTCGAAGTTACCTGAATGTTATTCATTGAGTAACTTCATTGTGTTTGGACTGTATTAATTTCTATGAACTTTCTATATGAGTAGCAAAATGACTGATGATAAACAAAATGAAAGACTCTTTCAGAATTAAGTCACGATGCGAACATATTTCACGGTAATTATACGTTGTGTTTGACATTAACTCTTTGCAAGTTAATAATGAACTGCTGAATTTAGAAGCTTTAATTTAACAAAATAAACTGTAACCCACATTTATCAACGTTCAACTCTGAATACGATGTATATTCGAGGTGAAGATTTATTCATAGTTATAATAAACATCGCAATTAATTTGGCTCTTATTTATCAATGTGCTTAAAACCATTGTTCACAAGGTTGTTTTTTCAAAAATATATCCGCAATTTTAGTTGCATATGAGAGTGTTGCTATTTTAAAATTTTGGGCAAAATATATTCAACAAAAAACCTCTTTCTACCACTATTTTCTGTCAAATGCCTGTGTCTGTCTATTCTTCAGAGCAAAACAAATGATCTTTAAATTTTATAAATTTGAAATTTAAAGCAATATAAACATGGTTCGGGTCGTTGGGAGAAGGAAAATCCGAGTTACCTTCAATTATATTTTCCAAAAGCAATATAAATTTCTTTAAATATCTCGTTTCGATTGACTGCCTTATTGAGAAATACCGAATTAAACAGGCGCATTTTTGTCTGGCAACGAATTTCATTTTCTCATATTGCAAGGCGAATGCAAATGTCCGGGAAATCGAGCTAATATTTAATGAATTTCCTTCTGTAAGTGTTGGTAGGACGGAATTTATTTAATCAACTAGCCATGAAATACCTTGAAACTTTATTATTATATAGCTTTTCAGATGCTAAAGATATGATTTATCTTTATATCATGTCTTAAAAGTGAGATTTTCGTTCAGATGGTAGGATTTCGTGACAGAGGAACATTTCTTTTAGTCGATTTCAAGGGAAAGATTTTGATATATTCTTTGCATTAGCCTCAAGTAGGAAGTCGTTTCTGACAAAGTTTATTTGTTGATCGCACAAGAAATCTAACGAACTTCAATAGGACACAGAAATTATAATCGTTTAAATATACTTTTTATAGCATAAGTGAAATATTCTAAAAGCAAAACTATTAATTTCTAGAGCATTGCATAATGAAAATTAAATAAATCTATCTCTCCATCTCCTTCACTCTCTCTCTATCTCACTCTCCTTCATTCTCTATCTCCTTCTCTCTGTCTCTCTCTACTTCTCTTTCTCTTTCTCTCTCTCTCATATATATATATATATATATATATATATATATATATATATATATATATATATATAGAGACTCCCAATTTGAATTAAAAAGAGACACACACACGTCAGTTTCGAACATTCAATGCTACTAGAATAATCGATGAAACTGTAGCCAAAAACTCAGTTATTCGAAATGGATTCCTCATCCTTTACAATACCTTCCCTTAGGCTAACATTCCTAAGGCTCTCTATCATTTTCTCCGTTTTCTCACATTTGTAACTTTTATCTCTCCTGTCAATATGAGATTTATTATAAATGAGTTTTTTTGAATGTGGACGTGTGATAATTCGCCGTATTTCTGATATCTGCAGTGTATCTTGACGATAGAAAATCCATAATACGGAGAACATAGATCGAAATACGTGAAAACCAAATTAAGATCATTCACGTTGTATCAAAAGGTGAAAAATACACATGGGTCCAATTAAAAAAGTTAACCGATGTAATATAAAGGCAACTGCGCCCTAAAAAACAGGTGAATTGTTTCAAGTAGCGCACTCATGAGACAAGAACAAACCCAAACTCTCCTCTCAAATACTCATAAAATAATTTTCTTAAAGGCAGAAATAAAAATCGAAAGCTTTTACATAGTAAACAAGCAAACTTTGAGAAAAAAATATTACTGTTAATTAATTTTGTTTAAGAAACCAGCGGAATCTTCGTGTCCAAAAATCAATTTAATTAATTTGTAACTGGGTAGTTAATTACTTTCTCAATATTTACGCGCGTTAATTTTGGCCTCCCACTTAGGAGACTGATTGAGAACCTATTATTGATATGAAAACTAAGAAATTCAATTTGCAGTCAATTAGGCTACACTGGCAGATTCCTTATAAAAGGAATTCGCTTAAGAATCTTGCCTCAGAAACGGATCCAAAGTGCTATAGCTTTCACACTGGAACCATTAAAAGATGTATACAATATTAACAAATACCAACCCATACGTTCGGATATCAAAAGTCATATTCAATATTGTGCTTACATGTGAAAAGGTAAAAATGCTACATGTCACGATCAAACAAATACTACCAACAAAAAATGGTTCAGATGCAAGTAGCAGATAATTGTTCAATCTTTCACATATTTACTCATCTACACACTCCACCCTCCATTACCGTTCCATTAGAAATTTCAATCATATGAATTGTATATGAATTATAAATAGCTAACGAAGGAAGAAGATAGTTCATAAAGTACAAAGACGATATTCTGAAAGCTTCACAGGCGCAGCGTTTTATAAGTTTCTCTCAACTCATTGGTATGAACTAGCAGTATGCACAAAGTTGACCACTTATTTCATCTTTTAGAATATGATACTTCATTAAAATTAGGAATGCGGATCGGAAGAAGGATATCGGAAAATTGATCGAAATATTATTCAAAGCATTATAGAGAAATTAAATTATTTGGGTGCGTGTTCGAACAATATTCCGATGCAAATGTAATAGCTAAAATTATGCTGTTTAGATGCGATGGTTTGGTAACTAGGGCATCGAACCTCCAGACGAAATCTACTAGAGCAAGTGCTTAATCGAAAACCATGAAATCCAACATGAATTCGTAAAATTTTATGAATACATTGCACAAAAAATCTTGGAGTTTTTGTAGATATTCCTCCCATCTTACTCAAATTATGTTGTGAAATTTTATTGTGGAAGTACTCCAAATTTTAAATATCTACATGTACATATATGGAATTCTACTATAAATTAGAATGGCAATATTCTTCAATCTTTTTCGCTCATCTTGTTTTCAAGATGGAAAGATGTCCGGTGAGGTATACACCACTATAACATAACACATTAATAATCGTTTCACCATAAATTATTCAAGATTTTGTTGCAGTATAAATATGCGATCACAATGTTAATTTCTGCAGCTTTTTCTTCAATTAATGTAGCGGAATGTGAGATTGTTAGAGACACAGTAAGGTGACATACAATAAATGCATGTTTTAATAAAAAGTGGTATAAAATGTAGAAACGCAAGGAGCTTGCAGTTTCCGTGATTAAGGAGATGACCAATATTGATAATAATAACAGGTTTAGCCAGAATTATTTCTTGCGTCCACTGAAAAGTTGACCGATACACACCAAAACATACATACATAAAAGTATATGAATTTAATTCGCTTCATTGTGCGATATGTATGTGATACACTTAATTCATATATGCACATATAGGCTTTCAGTTTCAAATCCTGCCACAAAAATTCTCGATTCTAAAAATTGGAATCCAATAAGTCCAAAAATTGGTTGGAAGACAATTTATATTTACTATATTAAGCGAGGTATACTTTTTTCTTTATGAAATTCGAATAAGCATAATCCAATCCTGGTTTATTGCTAATATTACATCTCAATTTCCGAGATGGCACCCTGCGTGTTTTATAATGACAGATAGGAAATAGTTAGTAGAAACTATATGTTGAATATAATGCCAAAGAGAATCCACTTGATTAAAAGACTGCCAAATATTAGGTTTGTATGTGACTGGTGTCTGAAAGTTGTGCGAGGCTTCTTTGGCTTCAAGAATGAGTCGCGTGACTCCTAATTAACAATTGTGGATCCAAATCGCACTACCGGCAATTGTGGAAATAAACACCACGTGCCAGTAATGATGAATATGACATTTTAGACTGTTATTCTTTGCGGAAATAAGAATTGACCAATTCCTGGCATCCTGACTTAATTCCAGAGATAGCATTTTGGCTGTCTTAATAAGTGAATTCCGGGATGAACAGTTAGAAATTTATATAAAAAACGATATCCAAAGGAAACACCTCATTGAAAGACTGTCATAAATCATAGTATTTTATAAAAAGCAAAGATGCATGAAATCATTTGCTTCGATGACGCAGGTCATGAGCTTGATGAATCTGAACCGAATGTATCCTGGTCCAAATCCTTATGGCAGAAATACTGCCACAATCTTGATAAGTGCTAAATAAAACCGGTCTAGTTGTGGAAATGTACTTGATATTAATACTATATTTCATTGTACCCTTCCTGTGTGCAAAAAGAAAAATAAATTTTATCAGATATAAGAAACATTTCTTTCGCATAGTCTCCACAAATGTCTACTATTGAACATATCTTTATATATAAATAAGAAAGCAAAACAAGATAGAAATATGTGATATCATAGAGAGAGAGTGAAAACGAAACCAATCAATTGAATGCTCAAGAGGGTCTAAATCGGTCTACTTGATAAATTTTATTTGCAATTGTTTGTGATTTTAATTACTACAATAAATATATATATATATATATATATATATGGTGTATATATATATATATACTTATTTCCTGTGTGATGTTTTATATAATTGTTGTCAGTATCAAGCAAATTTTGTACCTGGTAGGAAAGAAAATTCGTCTAGAATACCGGTTTCGTCCTTATTGAGCACTTGAAAATTAATGTCCAGTATTTGCAGCGGACAGGACTCGAACTGGGCCACGAATGCTTTGGATTGATACCTAGCTCATACTTCCACAAACCTCGCAAGATTTTATTTCAGGTAGCACTCCTGACTTTACCAGCAATTGAAAGAAAATAGCCGTTAATGGCAAACACATATACCATTTATCAATATAGATGTACAAGTTGGCAATTAACTGACGTAGGCTCATCAGCCAGTCTGTTAATTACTCGATTGAAAGAACATTTAAACTTAAAGGCATGTTTCAATTTAAATGGCGAATAAAGGTCTTCAACTGCGCAACATATCCTGGACACCTCACACGTATTTTATCCAGACGTAGCATTTAAGCTAATTACTAAATGTAATAACGGAAGGAAGTCAACCACACGTGAACCTTTATGGATAAACAATCTGCAGCTGGATATATACGAGCAGAAGAAGCACGTTGGTTGTTCGCTTATTTCACAGTCTCTCTATGTTTACAATTTTCTATTTGTTCCGCCGTTCAACTTATATATAAAGAGATATTCATTTGCAGACGCTCGACAAGAATATGAGAAAGAAACGGTTTTTGTATCTGATAAAGTTTATTTTTTCTTTTTGCACATAGTAGGGGTAATATGCATTTATTAAGGCTGGCATTCCAAAAGAAGCGTTGAAAGTTATAGTGACTAATTGTAGCTTATTTATGATTTAAAAGTTATCAGTGTACTCTTACCATTGCACCAGATAGCAGTGAAAACTATACAATAGAGTGGTTTTGATCTTATTGGGAACTCGTCAAGTATTGCCAAGAATTTGCCATAGACGAGGTTCAAGACTGAGCTCATTTATTTTGAAATCTAGAGCTCTGTCCACTACGCCCCCTGCTGCATACTACACGTATTTTTCAGCCATGTATAACTTGTCATTTGGTTATCCATTTCTTCAGACGTATCGTATGTGGCATCTATTTTAAGCTAAACTCCAAACAAGCCAACGCCAATATTCACTACGGCGCAAACACCATGCTACGTGGTTAGGGATATTGAATTTAAAATATCCGATTTGAATTAGATTATACATATTTAACAGGATAGACTTATCATTCTCTGGTTTCTTCCTTGTTAAAAACTACTCATGTGCTGCTCAAAATTTATCGCGAATGGGGCTTGAAAACTAGAGTGTTTGCTTCTGAATCTGAGAATCTATTAATTAAGCCATGCCTACCGTATATTGCACGCAATTTTCTGTTGTAAACAAACTTGTTTTTTAAAATTTTTATTTGGTGTTATATATATATATATATATATATATATATATATATATACAATTACTAAAGTAATTAATAACTTTTGTTGAATATAAATGCATAACAGTGTAGGAATCAAATCATGAATGTCGACATGCATTAAAGAATATCACGTATTTTATTAAGCTTATGATATTGTATCAATTGAGTTTTTTCTATATTAATTCAACAAAATTGATTTGATTAGCTAAATGAAATATCTGTGGAATAGACATTATATCAATGCCAGATGAGATTTGATGAAATGATAAAAAGCGTGCATTTTGCCGCTTGATATAAATTTCCTGTTAATAAGCATACACATTCCAAATTCAGTTGCATCAGGCTCTTGCAAAGGCTCACTGTCAATCATGCAACATTGTAAAACGGCAATGTCTAACTGTTTAGCAGCCAAATGATAATCTATTGATTATTACTTGTAAATATACGACATGTAGGCAGAATTCGAGCTGTATTTCTTTTGCAACAGTTATATTTTACGTGATTAACGATTTCCACTCCGTATCTTATTGAGTCTGCTTCAAAGTCTGACTGGATTACGTAAAACGAACCGCTTTAACATAAATTCTAGGGTTAGTATGTCGCCCTAGACCACACTGAATGTGTCCGTTTGCTGTTAATAAGATTAGATTGACTAAGAGACCCTGTTTGACATATAGTCTGTCCAGTAGCTTATGTTTTCTGAGATTTTCAGTAATGGGTCGTCAGAAACTTGCAACCACCACTAGGATATCAATTAAATTATGATATTCTGGTAGCATGTGAACTTAACCATATAGTTGCTTTAACGAATAATAAAGCTGACTTTCTTTGTAGTTGAAAAGTTTTTTTAATGAACATGAGCTAGTCGGTAAAATCGGGAATCATATTCAAAAACCTGCTACGACGACACACATTTTCTAATCGAAAAGAATGCGAAGTTCGTGGCCAGCTAGTTGGAAATTGTGTGAAAATTGACACTCACGGGTGTTCTAAAGAAGCAAAAAAGATTCAAACAAAGTTTTAAAAGAAACATGTAGCAAAACAGGGAACAGATTAGTTACCTTTTTCTCATGTTGCAATACGAGATGTTTGCGTGTTTGTCCACTTGCAATATTGATTATCAATTTTTTGTGTTATGTGCTTTCCGTTGAAAATAAACTTCCGTATCCGAAAGTCGAAATATCTGGAAAAATCAGGTAGACAGCGGATGCAAAGATCTCGTATTGCAACACGACAAAAGGGTAATTTATCAAACATAATTGTTTTAACACTATAAAAGACATGTAATGCACATTGCAATTATGCATTAGGTGTTGCGGACCTAGTAAAAAATTAGTTCAATTATGACCAGAAGGATAAACCAAATGCAAAGTGAACGAAAATTATAAATCTCGTGCACATGCATTGAATTCCATCGTGTTGGTACCATGTATCGGCTTGGCAGCCATAGTGTTAGAAACATGTAAATTTTCGGTACTATAATGTTTGTATCGGGTACAGACACAATAGCCACAGTGTTTTTTTATAATTTACAGACTCCGTATATATATTATATAGAGTGAGTTACCGTCGAATTCGCATTTTCGAGACTTTATATGATGTTAGCTTCACTTCTGCAGATTTACACATTCGTTTAGGACATTTTACTGTCCTATTTTCCCACATTCATCACTCAAATATATAGAAGATAAAGAGCGTAATACCAGCTCCAATGGAAGAGTCACCAGTAAGCACGAAACGAATGTGCACGAGATTATACTTTTCGTTCATGCTTTATTTGGTCTATCCTTCTTGTCCTATTTGAACTAATTTGTTACTAGGTGCGCAACATCTAATGCATAATTCCATATATTAGCTCTCCGCAACAAACAGTATCTATATGTAATGCACATTTATGGTTGAGCAGTAGATAGTCTTCAAGACTCAGAAACAATCGTGAGTGGTTAAAATCCCGGCTGTCTTGATTTTGACATGTACATGGTTTTGATTTAACCGCATTTTTCTTGTGCGGAACAATTTATAGCACTCGTAGGTCGGTTATATCTTGAATCTTGTACATTTACAGGTGCACTGATTATTGGTCTTGATTGATGGTTTCTCACTTGTCCCTTCATTTTGAAACCATCCATCAGCTGCTTGTCTGAAATTGACGTTGGAACAAGATTTTTTACTCTCATTTTTCCATATTTTCGGGACCTTATTTCCAGTCCCATCTTCAGGGTTGACCGGAAATAAGGTCCCGAAAATTTGGAACATAGAAGTGTATCATCTTGATCCAACGTCATATTCAGAGAAGCGGCTGATGGACCGCTTCAAAATGAAGGGCCAATTGTGAACCCATTAGTCAAGGCCAATAATCGATACACCTAGAAATGTACAGAATTCAAGATTTTACTGACCAATTAGTGCTATCAATTGTCCCGCGCAAGAAAAATGCGGTCAAATCTACAACAAGATAGATAGCACTGAGCAATAAAACTCAAAATTCAAGTTATTGATGTGTGTCCATTACCGACGGCGAACTTAAAATTCCAGACATTATTTGAGGAGTTTCAAATATGGTTAAAGTCCGATAAATGAATTATTGCCTTGGTTACCTGACAAAATGTTTCTAAACAAAATAATGCCATTAGACTTCAAGTCATTATATCTTGCCCAGTGGCGTAGTGTCTGCTGCATAATTGGAGACCAAAATTGGAATATTAGAAGTTCAGGCCTTAAAAGATTCCCAATAGGTTTCAGCTGATGTAAGGGACAAGAAAAGAAGTTTGTGAAATAAAATTGCGCATAGTATGCGGAACTGACGGTTTTGTGATTTGGGCCTCAGTCTCCGAAACATATACGCTAAGGTTCAGGTCCTTCCGCGGGAAATTCCGGACAATACATTAAAGAGTTCCCAATAAGGAAGATTACGGTCTTCCAGATGAAATTCTTTCGCAAACTGAATAGGAAATTAGTCTATACAGACAAAATATTTATTCAAAATCCTGTCATTAGACTTCAAATAAACTTAACTTCCACAATATTAGTGGTCTGCGATATATTGTGATAGATCGAGAGCAGCTAGATCGAACTTTAGTTCTTAATATATTATCAATGGTTTCATCTATTTAAAGGTATAACTGAGAGCATAAGTTGACAAATGACTTCAAATTGTATGTAGTGTACGGCATGTGTAGTGCAGTGTATAGAATCTCAGATTACGATGCAGGAAATTCTGGATAATATGTGATGTGTTCATAAGGAGGAAGAAACCGGTTTACTGGAAGAATCGAATTTAACTTATTAAAATAACGTGTTCTCGCCAGCGGGCCGATTCATTGCATGCATATTGAATTTTTATACCAAATTATATTGTCATTTTTTCGTGAGAATATCGTTTGTGTCAAATTTCAAACAATTTTCGACATTCTAACTACGTTTAACTCAATTTTAACTCAATTCATGTCAATTAGAAAAAGTATATTGAATGTAATTATATAAATAATTTAATTAACAAAAACAAATAAATTAATAGATAAAATATTTAATTTAAACAAAAAATAAATCAATAAATTAGATAAATGTAAGTATATATAAAGACATATATATTTTGCTTGTATATCCATAAACATTGCGCAGAATAACATATGCGATCCATCTACTGACTACCAATCTTAATTATACTTTGCAATACAAAATGAAATACCATTTGCAAGCGATGTGGACCCTTTGCTCTTCTGTTTTGCCACGAAATATCAAAACGAATTTAGGTCTTTGGGTGTATTTTTTCTGCAATTCTCCCACCTCTCCTGACCTTATTTACGCTTAAATGAAATATTTTAAATTTCAATTATAGACTTTCATATATTTTCCTTTTGTGTACCGGCGCTTCCATTAGAGAAATAATTTATTGCGGTTGATCAGTCCGCTTTGTATACTGAAATAATATATCAGTCTGTGTGTCCTAGAAATTTAACATTTGCTTGGTTGAAAATGTATCAGGTACGTCGAGAAAAATACATAGAATATAATCTTGTTTCTGAAATTTTCACCTCTTAATTTTTATCATGTGGCCCCGGTTATAGTGCTGTTTATCCTTGAGGCATAAATTTTTTACGTGAAATCTATGAAGCATTTTGTTAAATTAAAGAATATTGATTTTACACATTTGGCAAACACCAACATATTGCCAAATGAATTACGCATAATAGAATATGTTGAAAATTACAGGTAAACAGTAGTACTGCTGACAATGTGCATAATTTGCACGATTTTTGCCATAAGTTGTCGAATACCAACAACAAACTTAATATAATGTCGTTATAAACAAGTCAACTTCTTCAGATGGTAGGCGAAATAGCACATCTTGACAGGATGTGACAAATTGCAAGTATCCGATTCGCCCGAGGCAACACATTTAGTTTCAGGTTGACAAACGTTCAGCAGGAAAACACTATTTAGATGCAAAAAAAAACTGTGCCCAAAGTTGAACGAGCGTTAAATACGGTATAAACAATGTTCTGGAAAGTTGATGAGTAACTTAATTTCCATCAATAGAATAACTAGCAAAATTGATAAAAATGTACCGGTAAAAATATCTAAAAAAATCCGTATTTCGTTATTCGTTGTGGTAAGCAATAAAAAAACATTTTTTAATTTTAGCATAGCATCATTAGCATGAATTTGATCTATATCGGACAAAGGAGATTTTACCATAATCATTATGAATATTGTTGTTTAAATTAATTGATTTGCACGAAAGGGAGCTGGTCAATTACCTCTTCCTAGTTGTGCCATTCAGGGTTTGGTTGTCATGTGTCGCTATTCTGATTCAGATTATTTCGGGGCTGTCTATCGGTTTGCTCTGTGGACGGCAGGTTTACGATATGTGTCAATTTTTAAATGATAACATGACAACGGGTGCCGGAAGACAGCCCTGAAATACTCGAAATCAAAATATGCGCATAAGACGTCTCTTGAAAGTAATTTTCTTGGTTGCGCATTGCGATCTTCATATTTATCTTTCCAATGATTTTCTATCGTGGACGGTCGATTTGAACTCCCGGTTCTGCAATAACCCGATTGATTCGAATTAACAAGTACTTATTATTATAATCAATCTTGTGATCTTGATATAAGCACCATGCCCATTAATTACTTACATATGACAGTATAAGCTAAGAATTGTAGGGTGTAGAAAAGGCAATTCATCCAGTAAACCGGTTTCGTCCTTATTGGGAACTCATTATGTAATGACCAGAAATTGCCGCGGACAGGGCTCGAACCGCGCTAACTTCTGGCCAGTACATGATGAGGTCCCAATAAAGACGAAACCGGTCTACCGGATGAATTGCCTCTTCTACACTATAAAACTCTTAGTTTATACTGACATATGTAAGTAATAAATGGGTCTGGTGCTTATATCAAGATCGCAACCTTGATTATAATAATTGTTATCACCGCCCGCGCAACTAATGTTCCTTTATTATATAAATTTGTTACTTGGTGCGCAACATGTAATACACAGCTGTAATATGTTCCTGTTTACCATTTGTTAGGTAATTTAGTTCGCTTTCTTAGATTGTTAATCATTCTATAAACGAAAATCCTAAATTTACACACAGAGAGATGCAATATAACCCGCGGTTCAAAAATCGGGTCTGTCATGAATCCTCTCTGGAAATAAAGAATGCCATCGGTGTTAACAGGAAGTGCTAATTAGCGCAAATAATCTAAAGTATAAGCAACAATGTTATCATTCTGCCTAATGTTATTTTTCGGTTGTGCATGTGAGAACGAACACGGCTGCCAGAAATTGGATTTATTTTAACAAAAGTTTCGCTACATTAAAAAATATCAATTATTTTAAATATAAATCTACCATGACGGAAGGTAGAAATTCATTTATATCTATATTTTATCCAATTGTTAGTTAATTTCAACAACAGATGCATTCCATAGTACACTTTTCACGTGCAATGATAAAAAGAAAGTTGGAAGGAAAAACTTAACAGAAACTTTGCACGGACAGTTTCATAAAGACCCGATTGATCACAATTTCCAATTTTGTTTTGTCTTTGATCGGGTTGAGTTTGTATTCGTCCCAATGGAAATGCGGTTTTATTACATCTTTGTTTACTGGCGACGTTTTGGAAGGTGATAGAACCGCATTTTCATTGGGACGAATACAAACTCAAACAAAATTAGAAATTGTGATCGATCGGATCTTTGTGAAACTGTCCGTGCAAAGCTGCTACCCGCGTACGCAAAACGTGGCATTGGAAAATATGAAGCTGGCACTCCGAAAACACATTTAAAAAAACGTAACAGAAAATTGAACGTTTTGAAAATGTCAACTAGAAAACAACCGATCAATTGTATGCATCACGTCCGGTTCAAGCACAATGCCCTGTGCTTACATAAATCCGGCTGCAGTGTGTTTATCCATAGTTTTCCATATTTGACTAACTCATTTCTGTTAATGAATTAAGCAATTATATATATGCTACGTCTGTATAACAGCATACGAGGTTTCAATGATATTTTGCGCAATCAAAGACGTGTATTCACCATTTGTATAATTAAACGAAAATTGGATTTACGGGCGGTGAAAACTACTGCTATAGTCAAGATTGCATTCTTGATATAAACATCTGACCCATTAAAATTGTATAGTGTAGAAAAGAAAATTCACCCAGTGGTCCCGTTTCGTTCTTATTGGAAATTCATCAAGTACCGGCCAGAATTTGCCGCGGACAGGGCTCGAACTGGGGCACGTCTCCTTCGGAATCTGGTGCTATAACCAATGAGCCATCGTGCCGCACACTACATTACACACAATTTTCAGTTTTATAATAATTAATGTAACTTCCTTAGTCTATTTTTTCCTTTAGGTGGAGCTTATATGGCGACCATTTATACCCAAGGTTACAGCTAACCATTTGTAGTCTGTTAATATTGAACAGACACCACACTACGTGGGGAAGAAGTATTTAAATAGACATTTAAATAATTAAACGAATGTTGGTTGCGCGGTTGATGATAAAAATGACTATAATCATGTTTGCGATCCCGATATAAACAGCTCACCCTATATGTACATGCATTTGTCAGTATAAACTAAGAATATTTCTAATTTAGGAAAGGCAATTCATCCAGAAGACCGGGTTTGTTGTTATTTGTAACTCATCATGTACTGGTCAAATATTTCGATGTCCTTTATTTCGAGTAATTAACAGTGGGCCTGATGAGCCCACGTAACTTAATTGCCAAAATGCGCATGAATATAAAAAAATACTATTTGATTTTGCATTTAACACCTTTTCCCTTTTATTTGCAGGCAAAGTCAATTGTGCTACCTTAAAAAGCAACTTGCGAAATTTGCTTAACTATACGACGCTATGTATCAATCGAAGTAATCTGACATTGTTGCAGTTTTACTGAGTTGAACAGTTAAAATAAAATGATGCATTGTTGCTATCATGAATCTCGTGTTTATCCTTTGTTATGGATGTGCTGTCATTTAGCAAGAATTCGATTTCTAATGTTGTAGACATCTATTTCAACGAAAGACAAAAAACAAGAATATTGAAGAGATTAGACAACGATATCAAATGTAGAGTTCTAGTTAATTTAATAACGACTCATATTGAGTAATGTGTGCTCAACCTATCAAAAATAAAAATCGATCAGCTAACTACGAAGGCACTGTCGATGGACCAAAATTATGGAACTCGTCTGTATGATAATAGCAATATCGATGTTGAGGTAGATTTCGAATTGCAATTTGAACGAACAGCCGATTTATGAACCATAAGAAGTGATTATAAAAACTGGTTTAAGGCTAATTTTTTATCA
Source organism: Eudiplozoon nipponicum (assembly GCA_029291075.1). Taxonomy (NCBI): domain Eukaryota; kingdom Metazoa; phylum Platyhelminthes; class Monogenea; order Mazocraeidea; family Diplozoidae; genus Eudiplozoon; species Eudiplozoon nipponicum. The sequence goes on from JAQBSW010003099.1 coordinate 70,010, forward strand.
GGTTTCACACAAAACAGGTAGTCTTATAAGACCAATATTAGCAATAGTCCATACTCCGTTGAACGCATTGGCTAAATGGTTAGCACGCGCGATTATACGTTCTGTTCATTCCGTATTTGGTTAAGTATTTTGGTCATATTTGACCCGATTTGTTATTCGGTAGGCAACACCTAATACACAATTACAAATGAGTAGGTGGTTAGCTGTATACCGGAACTTTTGCGCAAACTACGAGGTAATTATATAACAGTTAGATACTGTTTGTTGCGGAGAGCTAATATATATGCAATTATGTATTAGTTGTTGCGCACCTAGTAACAAATTAGTTCAATTATGACCAGAAGGATAAACCAAAGACAGCATGAACGAAAAGTATAATCTCGTGCACATTCGTTTCGTGCTTACTGGAGACTCATCAGTAGGAGCCGGTATTACGCCTTTTAACCACTATATATTCTGGGTAACTGATATCGATCAAGGCCAGAGTAGATGGATGTACTGGAGTAACAAATGTTCAAAAATAGTTTCAATTCTCAATTTTGGTGAAATATTGCATGTACTGAAATCCATCGTGTTGGTGCCATGTACGGACACGGTAGCCATAGTGTTAGTAACCTGTAAATTTTCGGTACTACAATGTTGGTATCGGGTACTGACACAATAGCCATAGTGTTGGTATCCTTTACAGACTCGGTATATATATTATATTGAGTGAGTTAGCTTCGAGTATGCATTTTCGAGACTTTATATGATGTTAGCTTCACTTCTGCAGATTTACACATTCAATTGGTACATTGTACTGTCCTATTTTCACACATTCCTTACACAAATTTTTATTGGCAAAAGGCGTAAAATTAGCTCCTACTGATGAGTCGCCAGTAAACTCGAAAAGAACATGCACGAGATTATACTTTTCGTTCATACTGTATTTGGTTTATCCTTGTGGTCATAATTGAACTACTTTGTTACTAGGTGCTCAGCACCTAATATATAATTACATAGTAATTATTCGGTTTTTTAAATCAAGTTTGCGAGCTTGAAGTAAACGCCAATCCCATTATATTTAACTTCTCGTAGAACAACATAGCAATACTACCGTCAATCACACGTACTGACGCGTTTCGGTCTTCCATAATCACAATCAAAGTACGACGGAAAACTGACTAGCGAGATCATACGATATATATATATATATATATATATATATATATATATATATATTTGTATTTATACACATATATATAAAACGCGAAATTATTTATACGGATCGCACTTCTAGTAGTCTAGTTTCACCATACTCAGATACTGATCATGTTAGGTAGAAACGCGTTGGTAAGTGTGAATAAAGGTAGTTTTGCTATTTTGCTCGACAACTGGTTAAATATTCTTTAAATGATGAATCTCTTTGCGCAGTGCTGTCCTTCTTGTTGTGGATTTGACCACATTTTTCTTGTGCGGGACAATTGATAGCACTCTTAGGTCGGTAAAATCTTGAATGTTGTTCATTTTCAGGTGCTCTATGGAAAATCTTGTTCCAACATCATTTTCAGACAATCAGCTGATGTAAGGCTAAAAAAACGAATGGACAAGTGACTACTCATCAATCGAGGCCAATAATCAGAGCACCTGAAAATGGACAACATTCAAGATTTTACCCGCCTAAGAGTGCTATCAATTGTCCCACACAAGAAAAATGGGTCAAATCGACAACTGGTTAAATACAGTGGATTATTTCAGGGTTGTTAGCAGAATTTAAGATATAAATGTTAAAAGAAGGTGATGGTGTATTTTGATATTTCATCTTTATTTTAAAATTTTCCAATTGAATAAACCATTGACATTAAATTTTTTAAAGCATTGGATAAATTCAACGCAAGCCTATCTTACTATGCAAGAAAGATATATAGTTTCGTTTTAACGGAGCATTCATAAAAATTGATGGTGTGGCAATACTAAGCCCGCTATCTCCAGTGTTAACTGAAATTCTCTTAAGCCATTTTGAAAGCACATCATAAAAGAGTAATATATGTTGATGTGCACTAAAAATGTTATTTTGATGAAACTTTCATTGTTCTTAAAAAAAGTCGCAAACGCGAATAGAGTTTAAAATTTTCAATAAGGCGCAAAAAATACCAGTTTTATGTCAGTGAATGAGAAAGGTGATTATAGGCCTTTCTTAGATGCAAAAATATTGGAAGATGCTAGTGGTCAAATAGATAGAAGCATTTACCGTAAAACAACCTGGCCTGCTCAGGATTTGCATTACAGCCGTTTAATGCTCATTTAGTCTAATTTATTAACAGTTAGCGGCAGATTTTCAAGAATTGATAGATGAGTTAGTCCAGATTCAAAAGAAGGCGAATATTCTGAAGCGGAAATCTATTTAATTTCCAAGGGAAATCATGAGCAATTGACTTGGTTAATTTTTATAAATTGAAATCGATATAAACAGACGTATTATGCAACAGAAAAGAAAACAATTTACCTAAACATCTCGATTAAATGGGTTGCTGTTTCGCGCACAACCCAGAAGAAAGTTGAAACGGCATTAACACACGTTTAAAGCAGCTAACTTGCGAGTGTTACTTAAGGAAACACTTTTACATTAACCGGTAGTTAAATAGAAATAGCCGTTAATATAGGCCTAAAATATTAGACGAGCCATTTGTCAATCAATTTACGTAGACTGATCGATCAGAAGTTTATTCACTCGAATTAAAGGACATGACAACTTAAACGCCCGTTTAAAATCTATTGATGAATACGCGACTGCAAATGCACAAAATATCGTTGAAACATCGCGCGCATATTCATCAGAAATCTCACTTAGAATAATTACTAAATGTAATAACAGAAATGGTTTAAACCCATACGAAGTTCTATAGACAAAATATTTCAGCCTGAATAATGCTATCATAAAAAGCATGTTCAGGAATTGATAGAAAAATAGATTTGAAGCACGGAATTGATTGGTTATCTCCTTATTTCCTTCTTTCTCCAAATTTGAATTTTGTATTTGTTTTGCTTTTCTATATATACCTGAAGGGAAAACCCGAAGAATCGGTTCTTGTGTCTGATAAAATTTCCCTCTATCTATTCATATTGAAAGAATATAAGGAATATAATTAAAGTTCGAATCCCAAAAGATTAAAAATATCCAAATCATATCGTTTATCTAATATATATATATATATATATATATATATATATATTAATTTTACAAACATTATGATGCTACAGCTTGCAAACTATTTTAATGCATTTTGATATTTGGAGATGCAAGTAAACTTAATTTCAATTTTAAAAAAGTTCAAATTAACATATTCTCAAGTCGAAACCTTAAGATAGGTAGAATTTTCTCAGTGGCACTAACGTTCAATAATGAAATTTAAAAATTTGTGAATTAGTCTGTTATGCAAGACATACAATTTTAATTGGCCAAAAATCACACTAGATATACTGAGGATTCCCGTGTTCTTCAGAGCTAAAGAATAAAGAGAATTACGCACAGCTGAGGCTGTTGTATGCAACATTTTTAACGTCAGCTAAATAAACAAAAGTAGTTCTTACATTAATGAAGGTTTCGATCTTGATATAGATGCCTCACCCATTATGTACATACATTAGTCAGTATAAACTAAGTTTTGTATAATGTAGAAAAAGCTATTCTTCTTGTAGACCAGTTTCGTCCTTATTGGGAACTCATCATGTACTGGCCCGTATTTGCCGCGGACAGGATACGAACCTGGGCACGTCTGCTTCGGAATCTGGTGCTCTAACCACTGAGCTATCCTGCCGCACACTACACTGCACACAATTTTCAGTTATATACTAACCAATGTAATTTGGTTAGTCAATTTTTCCTTTAGGTGGAGCTCATATGGCATCCATTTAGACCCAAAGTTCCAACTAACCATGCCCAATCTGTCATTACTGAACAGACACCACAATACATGGGGAAGTGGTATTGAAATGAACATTTATATAATTAAACGAACATTGGTTGCGCGGGTGGTGATAACAATTATTATAATCAAGGTTGCGGTCTTGATATAAACACCTGACCCATTAATTACTTACATATGTCAGTATAAACTAAGAATTGTATAGTGTTGAAAAGGGTATTCTTCTAGTAGACTGGTTTCGTCCTAATTTGGAACCTATAACGTACTGACCAGAAATTGCCACGGACAGGGCTCGAACTTTCACAAGTCTGCTCCGGATCTGGTGCTCGAAACACTGAGTCATCCTGCTACATCTTTTGAATATATACTGTTTATTGTTTGTAGATGTGTGTGTGCGTGTTTACCAGGGTATACCTTTTGCGCTTCTTGTCTGCCGTGCGTTATGTGTGTTTAATCCAACTTTTTCTTTATTGATTTAAACAAAATGAAAATATAAATTATCGGATTTTAAAGTCTAGCTGAGTTATGTCGAAAAGAATGTTGTCTTGTTTAACTGTGTTGTGCATACCTGCTTTATAGCAAATATATCCTTCCACAAATGATTTATTTCTCAATTAAAATTATACAAAATACTGTCCTTATCAGAACGATTGTCAGGAAAAATTACTTATGGTCGCAAGGCAAAGTTTCAAAAATAATAGATTTATACATTTTTCTGTCCAAAACTATAAAAGTTTTCAAAATAATTTTCTCAGCCAATAATAGAATATTAATTAAAAAGGAAAATTAACATTTAACGTAACTGCGTTCTGGAAGATATCTGGTGTATTCTTGGTTCATCGCTTTCAAATCAGTGTACAAGTATGGTAAAATTGTTCATTGCAATAGCTTAAATTTACCTCTAAATCGTCGTATAATTCTAAGGTGAGCATTCATATCATAAATGCTTTGATGAAATGCAATTATAATTTGTTATATTTTGTAGAAACTAAATTTTCACATACTTTCCCGTAGTTCAGAAGAGGCTTACCCTATATCCACGGTGCAAACCCAAATCTGTTTTTGGGAAATCTTATTAAATTCACTCTCCATTTCATGTTCATTTTATTCGCTAGACACGCGCTTACCTAATGTAGATGTACTTTATTTGGCTTATGTTCATTATAGCATGACCAGAAAAGAAAATATTCCAACGGAGACTTAAATATTACTTCATACAGTATTAAAAATATTCAAAATTAGCGTAGAACTTACGTAAACGTTTTCAGATAATAATAAATTTTTGCTATAGCACAATTCAAATCAGAAGTAAAACAGATAGAATGAAATTTTGGACATCAGCTCATGAGGTGAAATCAAATCTTCAATGTTGCTTTTTAATAAAAAAGAAATTTATAAATACAATATAAATTAGAAACTTTGCTATGTTGTTCGACGACCGGTTAAATACAATGAGATTGGTGTTTGCTTGAAGCTCGAGAACTTGATTTAACTAATTGTTACAACCAGCCGCTCAATTAATGGTTATTTATTTACTTAGCAAATCACAGGGTAAATCATAAATTTTATAATACATATTAAAATGTTTCCGAAAGTATTTCTAAGGCATCCGAATGATCTTAGGCTCCATTCATAGATTTAAAAAGAACAAAAGCAAAGTTATCTAGTTTTTAAAGATATTCTTATACTGCATTCACGTGTTTAAATAACGGTTTCGCCTCGTTATCTCAAAATTATATTTATGAAAATATTTATTTTTTTTGCCTAGTTACAATAGACTTAATTATATTTAAGACTTTTGAATGTAATTAATTATATCGATATACCATATTTTTTCTCTATAGTGTCTATAAAATTTAAGAAATCGTCGTCCTAAGTTATTTTATGTTAAATTGAATAATCTGATGTAATTTAAAATTGATTTTAATATTTTATTTTAGGAAAAATAATTTTCGGTACGGATACAAATGATTGATTATTAAAATATTTAATGAGCGACAAAATAATGCAAACCACGTTTAAATAACACAAATATTTGTTTTAATCATGTTTGCAAGCTTAAAATTAACACCAATCCCTTTTTATTTAACCGGTCCAACATCATAACAAAACTACTGTAAGTCACGCGTAATTATTATGTAGTTGGACTGGGTAGATACAATCGTAATGGTGCTAATTTCAAGTTCGCAAACTGAATTTAAACAATTTTCCACTACCCGCACAATCGATGACTGTTTAATTATTCTAATGTTTAACAAATTATCCATAAATTTTTAAACACCAAGGTTATAGAATAGAAATATGTGGAAGTTTAGCTTTGGTAAATGTATAAACTCATGCTGACTTATTGAATATAAGGAATAGATTTTGACAAATTTATAAATGAAAAAAACAACAACAACAGATGGCGTATTTCGTATAATTGAAGCATTTGGCCTGGAATAGTTGTTCATTTAATGCAACGTCAATAATTTTTCTCAGACCACTTTTCGTGACGTTACGCATGAACTAGTGCTCTCATCACCATAAATGGTAATAAATAAAGTTTATTTTCTTCAATTTTAATGATAAATAAGTACGAAATCGTTTTCAATCGCTTCAAACTGTTACTGGTCATGCTTTTCTTCCTCCTATCTTCAATAGTTTGTCTCAACTTTTGTGTGAATAAGAAGAGATCTAACGAAGCCAAATTTGGGTTGCTAAAAATGTCTACTTTTACCATGTGATTGTCATTTGTGGCATAATAAAAATGACAAAATAACAATAATAAAAGTTTGGATTAGTCATCCAAAATTGCACCAAACATGTGCATTATTAATATACTCGCAAATTTTTTTATTGCATGGGTGGTGATAAGCAGAATTTAAGTGAAGTTTGTGTAGTTGAAATGCACAGCAATCCCATACGCATTCTGCCAGTAGTAATATGCATTATTTATCAAAACAATCTTTAAATGTGCTGCAGAATTTAATCAGTTGCCTTGACTTTAGCATGAATAATTTAAAATTTTCTAAAATCGCAATCGCCAAATGTGAGATTAATCACAAATCTGGGACAAAAATGAGATAAAATGTGTTATTCCCATGAAATTTTGAAATAAACTATAGTTATAACGCGTTGCCAGATAAAAGGATATCAATGGGTTTTTAAAGCACCCGTATTGTACGGAATGTCTTTATTCAAATAGTTTGTTCTGACAGTAATTTACCTCAAGTACAAAATCAGCACAGTTAATTATACTTTTTGGTTTTCACAAAATTGAAAAATTTGCCCAAGTGGAAATTTGAACGAAACTTTTAAAATTATAAATGCTATAGAATATAATGCAGCTTGGTGAATTAAAAAAAACATTCTGAATTATTAACTTCCATGCCGGAGTACGATATTTTTTTCATAAACTTTCCTTTGAGAAAAATGTCATTTGGTGGATATTTGCGTTAGGAAATGCTCGATAGGTAATACATCTATACGTCAACTGTACAGTTTTATTATTCTATTCTAACTTTGGGTAGGCATTTCCATCAAGTTTTCTATAATGAAGGGTAAATTACGAATAAGTGGAAAATGAATGGACAGGACTTCGAAAATATATCGTAACAGAAAAAGCGATGAAAAAATTAACAATTCATACTTGATCACGAATAACGTATACGTCAGACATCATTAATGGAATTTCTGCTTGAAACGCTGTTTTCATGCAAATGAAGTTCTATTTACACATTGTTTCATGGGTGTGGGTTTTGCTATTACTTTTCGATTAAATGCAATTAGTTGTCAAATCGACAACTTATTAATCTTCATTGTTAGTTTAATCATCATGTTATACTTTGAAAATTTAATTTGTGAGTCCAAGTAGGCGATATGAATCATAAACATAAAGTTATTTTCTTAATTTCAAATAAAAAAATAAATTCTTTTTAGAGATATACAATGTATCACATCTGTTAAATTGGCATGAGCTGACAAGTTTCGACGTTCGCTAATTTTGCTTTGTTTTATGAATTGTGAAAAATGTAATTGTTTCTTATCACAAGTCTGCAAATGAGTGAATTAAAATATCAAGATAAACTCAAAATAATATATTCCCAAATATTTTTTAAAATCTAAAAATTCCTAAAACATATGTCACATTCACGATGTGGCTAGATTTTGAAGATTGTTCGTGTTTGTTAAAAATAACAAAAAATATACGAAAAAACCAAAATATCGATCGAAAAATGAGAGGCGAGGATCAAGTGGTTTTGCATCAAGACAATACACAAATTTATTATTCTAAAGTTAACTAAAGTTATTACTAAAATATCCTAGAGGATATTATTACATTTTCACTCTCTTGAAATGTTTCTGTAATCGTTGAATTTCGCATTACGACAATTCATTTGAGCAGAGGAACTGACAAAACGCATTTTGGTAGTAGAGAATGTTGTGATTTTTTGGAAGATGTAATCTGATTGATATTTCTTGAATGATATCGCAGTACGAGCGTCACATTAAGAGTATCGTCTGATTTCTTTTCCTGGATTGCCGCTTTGCACTATCCGTTTCGCATCGAGCTCGTCGTCGATGTGACTGCGTACAGATTCGTCTCTTTCCTCCGAAGGTGTCAACATCGTTCATACTATCCACAAAGATGAGACCGTATCTCATTTCCAGCTCCAGTCAACAAAGATGAGATCGTACCTCATTTCCTGCGCCAGTCAACGAAGATTAGATCGTACCTCATTTCCTGCGCCAGTCAACAAAGATTAGATCGTACCTCATTTCCTGCGCCAGTCAACGAAGATTAGATCGTACCTCATTTCCTGCGCCAGTCAACGAAGATTAGATCGTACCTCATTTCCTGCGCCAGTCAACGAAGATTAGATCATTACCTCATTTCCTGCGCCAGAAGATCAACGAAGATTAGATCGATACCTCATTTCCTGCGCCAGTCAGCAGAGATTAGATCATTACCTCATTTCCCTGCGCCAGTCAGCGAAGGGTGATCACCGCCATTTCCAGCGCCAATTCAGCAGGGTCGATCATTACCTCATTTCCAGCGCCCAGTCAACCAAAGATTAGATCGTACCTCATTTCCTGCGCCAGTCAGAAGATTAGATCGTACCTCATTTCCTGCGCCAGTCAGCAAAGATTGATCGTACCTCATTTCCTGCACCAGTCAACGAAGATTAGATCGTACCTCATTTCCTGCGCCAGTCAGCAGAAGATTAGATCGTACCTCATTTCCAGCGCCAGTCAACAAGATTAGATCTTACCTCATTTCCTGCGCCAGTCAGCGAGGATTAGATCGTACCTCATTTCCTGCGCCAGTCAACGAAGATTAGATCGTACCTCATTTCCTGCATGCCAGTCAACGAAGATTAGATCGTACCTCATTTCCTGCGCCAGTCAACGAAGATTAGATCGTACCTCATTTCCTGCGCCAGTCAACAAAGATTAGATCGTACCTCATTTCCTGCGCCAGTCAACGAAGATTAGATCGTACCTCATTTCCTGCGCCAGTCAACAAAGATTAGATCGTACCTCATTTCCTGCGCCAGTCAACGAAGATTAGATCGTACCTCATTTCCTGCGCCAGTCAACGAAGATTAGATCGTACCTCATTTCCTGCGCCAGTCAACGAAGATTAGATCGTACCTCATTTCCAGCGCCAGTCAACGAAGATTAGATCGTACCTCATTTCCAGTGCCAGTCAACAAAGATTAGATCGTACCTCATTTCCAGTGCCAGTCAACGGGGGTGCCGGTGTTTTGGACTGCGCCAGTGTGAAGACCGGTCGCTCATTTTACCACGCCAGTCAACGAAGATTAGATCGTACTTCATTTCCAGTGGTTAGTATGAACGATGTTGAAGCCTTCGGAGGAAAGGATTGATTCAGCATCCAGCCACCACGAAGAAGATCTCGATGTGTTCTTGGAAATGGGAATTAATCAGACCTTTGCGAAACTGCTAGTGCAAAACCAAAACCCACGAAAGAAAATCGTGGATACACTAAATGTAAACTGATGGTTTTATTTGATAATATAGGATTGAGACGGCTTTTTTAATTGACTGTAGAACTGTATATCCAATTTCACCTTGGACAGATAAAACGCTCTGTTTTTTATTCGATTGATTGATTATGTTACACGAAGTTATAACATTTGTAGTAATGCGATTATATAGAGCATTGACTATTGTGTTTAAATAGTAAAGTAAATTAGTTTTAACATTTTTAAAATTAAATAGACAATTAGTTCAGAAATAAGTGAGTGGTCTTCATTAAATTATAGAAGCAGGGAATACGTTATACAAAACGATTTCGAATAGCCAATAGGAATTAAGCTCTTAAGATTTATAGAAATTCTTTAAATCAAGTTTGCGTGCTTGAAGTAAACACCAATCCCATTGTATTTAACCAGTCATCGAACAACATAACAAAACTACCGCCAACTGCAACGCACTGACGCGTTTCGACCTTCCATGATCATCATCAGAGTACGACGGCAAACTGACTATCGAGGATCAAACCGCATTGAATATATGGAAATCAAATTTAGATATACGGCTCTCACCTCTAGCAGTCTTGCATACATTGAACTTGACTGGAAATGTCGGATGCACAATTTCTATGCAGTCACGAACATTAACTGTTTGCAGCTTTCGCCACGTATACATATATAGGCAATACAATTTAAACAATAATTGATTGCGCGGGTGGTGGTAACAATTCTTTAAATCAAGTTTGCGTGCTTGGAGTAAACACCAATCCCATTGTATTTAACCAGTCATCGAACAACATAACAAAACTACCGCCAGCTGCAACGCACTGACGCGTTTCGACCTTCCATGATCATCATCAGAGTACGATTTATAGAAATGTTTGTCTGCTGTGAACTTAACGTATATGATATAGGACATTACTTATTATGCTTAGGCACTTTCATTTCCGATGAATGAGTTATCACACACATGCAATTTTTCTTGATAGTTATTGATTCCTATTTAGACCACCAACCCGGTTGTCTTACGTAAAATCAGCGATACTTAGTCCTACGCCACACCAAGTTCTACACCACTAACAAACACAGAGTCGTAGATTTGTTAAATCTATAAACCATAACTGAGTATGTGTTAGTTAGACGTGTCGAACCTGATGTCTCGTTGTGCAAATTTTGAAAAGAGCAACCTGCGCGTAGATCGAAATATTAATCAATAAATATGAAGATGGGTTTTTGGTTAGTTTGTAAATAATCATTCAACGGAAAAAAGGCTAATAAAATGATACAACATTGCCCAATGCAAAAACCAGTCAAAAATAGACTGAGGACAATGCATTATATTATACATTAATTCCGAATACAGCTTGCTATTCACAGCACGAATTTTAACTTGGTCCTTTGGAATCAGCGGTGGCTAAATTAGGGGAAGCGAAGAGGAGTTTGAATTCCAGTTTACACCAGTCAGCTAAAGGTTTATGCAGCGATAGAAAGTACTTTAACAAGAGTTGGGAACCATCAACTCTTAACCTTTATTTAATTTATTTCTAGTTGTGAAGTTTGTGCCTTTTACCAAGACTATTAATCAGGTGGTTTTTATGAAGATTTCACGGGCACACATTAAAAGCATATATGCCAAATTATCCCACAATGTTACTAGAATAAGCTGACGCACAATTAACTGCGCGGATGATTTCTTACGCTAAGTATACAATGAAATTTGGGTAGATTTCGGGCCACTACCTATGATAATGATTAAGCACTAAGCGCATGCCAGAATGAGATTGAATCTTTTTCCCATCGAACTAAGTTATATAGTCAGGTTTAAATTTCAACTAAACGTTATTATGCATTTACTGTTACTATAATCGCGGTTACGATCTTGATATAAACCCATGACCCATTAAGTACATAAGTTTTTCAGTATAAACTAAGAACATTTTATAGTATAGAAAAGACAATTTATCCAGTAGACTGGTTTCGTCCATATTGGGAACTCATCACGTTCTGGTCAGAATTTGCCAAGCCTCTTTGAATAAAGCATATATTTTAATACTAGCGGGAAAAAATGTATAAACGATATACAAGTAAACAAGCAATTATTTTTAAATGATAAACCTTCTTTCGCAGTGCTGTCCTTCTTGTTGTGGATTTAAACGCCTTTTTCTCGTGCGCGACAATTGATAGCACTCTTAGGTCGGTAAAATCTTGAATTTTGATCATTTTCAGGTGCTCTGCTTATTGGCTTCGATTGATGGGTTCTCACTTGGCCCTTCTTTTTTAAGCCTTCCATCAGCTGATTGTCTGAAAATAACGTTGGAGCAAGATTTTCCATTGTTCTTTTCCCGATATTTCGACACATCATTTCCAGTCTCATCTTCAGGGTTGACAAAATACGCACAGGAATAAAACACAACTTGTGGCAAATGGGACGAAAACGATCAAAATTCAAGCAATGATTTTGTAGAAAAAAATATGTATCAATCAAGTTAGCGAGCATGAGATTAACACTAAGCCCTTTTTTATCTGCCTAGTCTCGTAACATAGCGACTGAAAGTAGTGTTGCAATTTTGTGTTACTGGGTAAAGCGAAATGGTATTAGTGTTTATTTTTAGATTGAAAACTTGATTTAAATAAAAGCGTGCATATATTCAGCAAAATGTGGTGGCAGAAAATAGATTTTGCAACTGACCTCTCTGGTGTATAATTAAAATTTGATTCATTTGTTAAATGCAGTCACTGTTTAGGTTAGAAAAGTTTTCCAACTCGTCTAATTTGGCGTTTGCCTATTCTCATTCAATTTTCCGTCTTGCTCTGATAAACATGAAAAGAATGGTCGTTTACCACTACTTCATAGAAAATTAATTTATATTTTCTCTAAATTGCATATATATATATATATATATATATATATATATATTTGATAATGTTTAGTTGCAGGATTTTGATAATAATTATATTGTGTGTATAAAGTCGACACTGAATCAGGTAGCAAAAGCAATTTCTGCAGTGGACAAGAATCGTCCTTATTAGGGATTATTTATCTACTGTCCAGAATTTGCTGCAAATGGGGCCCGAACCGAAGAAAATTGTCATCAAAGTCCGGGACTTGATCCACTGTACAACCCTAGATGCTTATATACGTATGTACTCATTTATTTATATTAATCTAAAAAAATTGACTGTTTTAGATTTCATTTAAATTTATTAGAAAAAAACTGCGTGGTCTTAAATGAAGCAACGGTAAAATGATGATACAAAGATGTAGAAAATATATGAAAAACATTCAGTTTCAATCAATTGATCGGCTGAGTCAATTGCTTGTTATTTTATTAATTTTAGTTTCTAACTTATTCGTTGGAATATTATCGATTGTATTCTACCAAATGCAGCCTAACTGTTTTGGTCAATTTGAATCTTGCATTGCTTTAATGATTGCATGACGCTATATCTGGACTATGCGGAAACGCACATGCATTAACTTATTATTATCTGTTCTGAACTTTGCGAATATTATAAATAGTATACCAAAAAATTTTGACCAAATCTTTTGCATTGAACGAAATGGTCTGTGTTATCAACTTACCAATGGTAAGATAAATGTTATAGCAGAATTGCATAACATTCGTAATTGTGTTGCCTTAACTGGTTGAAGGCGAGACACTTCATTTTTGCAACTATTTGTTTACGTCTTTTAAAATATGTAAAGCACAGTCGAAGTGGGAAGACTTCTAAAAAATATTTATCTTTTGATAACGAAATCTGCGCTTCAACATAATCGAAACCGACGTCATGAAAAAGAGTATAACAAGCGTTATTACACTACCATCATCTAAACTACTAATATTCTAATTATTGACAACAGAATCAGCATTAAAATTATTCAAATTCTACATTTATCGCCATTAATATTGATTTCATCATTAACGTAGTAATTAGAGTAATGCAAGAGATCATCTGAATTATTATCATCGCCAACAAATTATCAGGATTATTTATAAATTTAAAATATATCTATATTCACTATCACAGTATTATTTATGGTTTTCATGAACTGCCTTCTTAGCCTAATTTCTATAAATTTAATTTTCGTCGTCATTTGTGTCAGCAGCAAAACTATCACCACGAAAATAATTTCTGAGACGATTAAAATAAATAAAATTTGACTAGATTACAATACGACATTCATAAATTTCTCCGCACTATCATCAGCTTAGAATCTATGCTACTAACACCACTGGTATCAATGGCATAGTCTTGATGTTAATTTTAATCTGTTTATCATTAATAATACAAAAGTGTCTGGTTAACTAGCAACAACAAGTTTAAAACTTTATATTTCTCCTGTCAAAAATATGATAGCCGTTATAAACAATATCCTCAAACTCGACAAAATTACATCAATTATATCATCAGCATAAATAGATTTCGTCCATCTACCACTGCCAAAGACGTGTTCATGGGCATCATCATCAGGACTAATAACAACTCACACAAAATCATAACTGACACCAAATTTGCATAATTTAAATGGCATTCTTCTGCTTCTTTTTCTTTTTCTACTTCTTCTACTTCTTCATTTTTCTTTTGCTTTTACTTCTACTTTTTCTTCTTCGTCTTCGTCTTATTATTATTATTATTATTATTATTATTATTATTATTATTATTATTATTATTATTATTATTATTATTATTATTATTATTATTATTATTATTATTATTATTATTATTATTATTATTATTATTATTATTATTATTAATGTGTGTGTATTAATAATAATAATAATAATAATAATAATAATTAGGTAACAAAATTTGCCTTTACGAGCAATCAAAGGGAAACAGTCGTTAATGCCGACCTCAAAGTATTATTTGCCAATATGCGTGCGCAAAATTTGCGATCTACTTCCGTAGGCCGATCGACCAGACGGTTAATTACTCGAATGAGAGAACATTGCAACTTAAACGCCTGTTTTAAATCAAATGGTGAATACACGTCTGTTATTGCGCAACACATCATCAAAACATCGCACGTATGTTCTCCAGACGTAGCATTCAAAGTAATTACTAAATGCGAAAACAAAAGGGAGCTAGCCACATACGAAGCCTTATGGATAAACAAATTGCAGCCGAATTTATGCAAGCAGAAGAAGCATGTACAAGCATTGAGCTTGAACTGGATTTGACGCACGCAATTGATTGGTTTCCATTTTTCACACTCTCTCTATGTTTACGTATTTCTATCTTGTTTTGCATTACAATTTATATATAACGATTCTTTTGAAATGCGAGCTTTAATAAAATTCATTGTACCCTTTTTATGTGCAAAAACAAAAAGAAATTTTATCAGATATAAGAAAATTTTCTTTCGCATGGTCTTCTCAAATATCTACTCATGAACATATCTTTATATATAAATTGGAAAGCAAAACAAGATAGAAATATTTGAACATAGAGAGAGTGTGGAAAATAGAATCCAATCAAATTGCGTGCGTCACCTCCAGTTCAAGCTCAATGCTTGTACGTGCTTCTTCTGCTTACATAAATCCGGCTGCAATTTGTTTATCCATAAGGCTTCGTATGTGGCTAACTCCCTTTTGTTTTTGCATTTAGTAATTACTTTGAATGCTACGTCTGGAGAACATACGTGCGATGTTTCGATGATGTGTTGCGCAATAGCAGACGTGTATTTACCATTTGATTTAAAACAGGCGTTCACGTTGCAATGTTCCCTCATTCGAGTAATTAACCGTCTGGTCGATCGGCCTACGTAAGTTGATCGACAACTTGCGCATGTATATTGGTAAACAATATTTGTTATCGACATTAACGGCTGTTTCTCTTTGATTGCTGGTAAAGGCAAATGTGTTACCCTAAATAACACTCGTAGTTTGGCTGCATTAAATGTGCGTGTCAATGCTGCTTCAACTTTCTTTTGTGCCATTCGGGAAACTGCATCCCCCTTAAATGGGATGTTCAAGTAGACTGTTTTCTTTTCTGGCCCATAATACGTCTGTTTCTGGTTAACTCCCCTTTTAATAATTGATTCAATTAATTGTCTGGGATAACCATTAGACATTAAATCGTTAATTGCTTTATTATATTCATTTTCTCTAGAATCTTGACTAACCAACCTGTCAATTCTTGAAAAGCAACCGCGAACTGTTGATAATTTATATTGAAATGGTACAAAACTGCTGTAATGCAAATACTGTGCAGACCATGTTGGTTAATGTTTAATTGTTCTGTTTAATTTACCATTAGTTTCTTTCTTTAATAGTACATCTAGGAAAGGCAGACGTTCATCTTTCTCATGTTCTGACGTAAAGCCGATATTCTTCTGTGCTTCATTGAAACTTTGAAGCGATATTTTTGATTGCGACCTGTTCTTAAGTACAAGAAATATATCATCCACGTACCGTATATATTGAGCACATTTACTTATGTCACTTTTTAATGATGTATTTTCTAGGTGCCCTAGAAAAATCTCAGCCAACACTGGAGATAAGGGGCTTCCCATTGCGACACCATCAGTCTGTTTGTAGATGTTTCCATTAAAACGAAATCGTACGTCTTTCGTGCATAATAAGATAAGCTTGCGTAGAGTTTGACCTGGCACCGGCGATGGTAATATATCGTGTTCTACCACTTTGACTATAATGTCAATGGTTTCATCAATTGGAACATTTGTAAACAAAGACGTAACATCAAAAGATACCATAATCTTTTTTTTTAACATTTATATCTTGAATTTTGTTTACAAACTCAAACGAATCGGCAACCGAATGATTACCTAGTAGTCTACTTAATGGTTCGAGTAAACGAACTAGCCATTTAGCTAGTGCATGAAACGGAGAATTTACCATTGATAAAATTGGCCTTATAGAACAACCTCTTTTATGTGTTTTTGGTAATCCGTACATTATTGGTGTAGATGATCCAACTGGCTTGAGCCTCTGTGCAGTGGCCTCATCAATAAAACCGGCATCTGTCAAAATCTTAATTTCATTTATTACTTTGCGCTCCACCTTATTTATTTCATCTGATTTATCGTCTAGACGTGTGAATTTTGTATTGTCATTTAACACGTTTTCCATCTTTTGTACGTATTCAGATTTGTCCATTATAACTGCGCTCTTTCCTTTATCAGCGCGTAATATTTTGATGTCTGCGTTTCTGCTGATATTTCTAAGTGCATTTAGATGCTGCTTTGTCAACGCATGCTGCTCTGCACATTTAGACGATTTCAGGTGTGAAGCCTGATCAACTAGTGTAGCCATGAACCAATTTTTATAATCAATACTGGTAGGCTCTAAGTTAGCTGTTTGTTCAAATAACAATTCAAATGCTGCCTCAAAATCAACATCGCATTTATTAGAAGGATGTATTCCATAATTTCGGCCCATCGATAGTGCCTCCATTGTTAACTGATCGATTGGCACTTTTGATAAGTTAAGCACACGCTTATCAAGATCGGTCGGTATTAAATCACACAAACTCCAGGCTTTACATCTTTTTCCAATTTGTTCAAAATTCTTGCTTTATCTTTCCTCATAACTGTCGGCAAAAACATCAAAAATTTCATTCTTGCAAAAAGACTTAGTTCATCTAATACACAAGATACACACCCAATTCTTGCCCGTAGCACTGCTTCATCTTCTTTTAACTGCTCAATTTTAGAATACGCCAACCTTGTAAGATTTCTTCAGTTGACTCGTAGTTTTGACTTTCGTAAACTGCGTACTAAATCACCTGGAAACCGTAATTGTTTAATACACTGATAATAATGTTCTTTCCACAATGACGTTCTTTGCGCTTTACACTTTAACGTCACTAGTTCATCTAGTTTTCTGAAAGATTCTTTTGAAATGCGAGCTTTAATAAAATTCATTGTTCCCTTCTTGTGTGCAAAAACATTGCAACTTGAACGCCTGTTTTAAATCAAATGGTGAATACCCGTCTGATATTGCGCAACACATCATCGAAACATCGCACGTATGTTCTCCAGACGTAGCATTCAAAGTAATTACTAAATGCAAAAACAAAAGAGAGCTAGCCACATACGGAGCCTTATGGATAAACAAATTGCAGCCGGATTTATGTAAGCAGAAGAAGCATGTACAAGCATTGAGCTTGAACTGGAGGTGACGCACGCAATTTGATTGGTTTCTATTTTCCACACTCTCTTTATGTTCAAATATTTCTATCTTGTTTTGCTTTCCAATTTATATATAAAGATATGTTCATGAGTAGATATTTGAGAAGACCATGAGAAAGAAAATTTTCTCATATCTGATAAAATTTCTTTTTGTTTTTGCACACAAGAAGGGAACAATGAATATATAATGATATGTTCATTAATAGATACTTAGGATAAAATGAGGAAGAAGCGTTTCTTTTATCTGATAAAATTTCTTTTTTTTTGCTCATAGGAAGAGTAAAATGAATATTATTAATTACTTTATCTGTAATATTAATTTGAGGTAATCAGCACTTTTCTGTTTACACTAAGATTATCCAAATATTAAAACTCATGATACCTACAATTATATACTCCTTTATTACCTAACATTCTCGTCACCATTAAATATATCACATAAATCCTCATCTCTACCGGATCGTTATGCGGTAGAAGCATGATGTTAACAATCACCAAACTCGGTATCAATATAATTATGGTCAGTGTCGTCAGCTTGACCCTCAAAGTGATGGTCATTATCATTCGCCTAATAACTGCAACGGATTTTACTGCAAACAGGAAAAATCAATATATTACAGTAAAATACTGTTTGTTGCGAAGAACTAATATATATGCAAGTATGTATTAGGTTTTGCGAACCTAGTAACAAATTAGTTCGGTTGTGACCAGAAGGATAAACCAAAGGCAGCATGAACGGAAAGTATAATCTCATGCACATTCGTTTCGTGCTTACTGGCGACTCATCAGTAGGAGCCGGTATTACGCCCTTTAACCACTATATATTTGATAGAAGAATGTGGAATAATAGGACAGTACAATCTCCTAGACGAATGTGTAAACCTGTAATAGTGAAGCTAACATAATCTAAAGTCAACGACAATACGACTTCAATGCTAACTCACACTATATAATATATATACCGAGTCTGTGAAGGATACTAACACAATGGCTATCGTGTTAGTAACTGATACCTTTTTTAAATCGATCAGTAACGGATACTAACACTATGGTTTCCGAGTCGGTACATGATACCAACCTGATGGATATAAATTTATGCTAAGTTCACCCAAATTGAGAATTACAACAATTTCCGAACACCTGTTACTCCAGTTAAACCATACACTCTGGCCTTAATCGATATCAGTAATCACATTTCGCGGTAAGCATGACATCATTCAATTCAATATATTACAGTTAAATACTGTTTGTTGCGCAGAACTAATATATATACAAGTATGCATTAGGTTTTGCGAACCTAGTAACAAATTAGTTCAGTTGTCACCAGAAGGATAAACCAAAAGCAGCATGAACGCGAAGTATAATCTCATTCACATTCGTTTCG
>JAQBSW010003100.1:0-89431 GCA_029291075.1 Eudiplozoon nipponicum
TACAGCCATTGTTCTGGATTCGTTAGTATATTCGTTCATCCAATCCCACTGTACATTTGTCGTAACCAATCTCCTCTTCGTTATGTTAGCCTTTGTTTTGCGCAATTTAGACCACTTCTTTTGCGTAAATTAGGAGTGGTCTAAATTGCGCAAAACAAAGACTAACATAACGAAGATGAGATAGGTTACGACAAATGTACAGTTATGATTGGATGAACGAATATACTAACGTATCCAGATCAATGGTTTTTGTTTTTTTCTTATATTTTAAAAAATGATAAAAATTGTAACGATATATATATATATATATATATATATATAATGTTTAGAAAACTATAAATTTTTAGATCGAAATTTGATTTTCCTTTGAACAAAGTTTAACTAGATTACAATATCTGCTTCAAAATCATCATATCATGTTACCCTTCATGCATTTGATTTATTAATCAAAATTTAACATGTTCGATTCTTACGCAGGAGAACTGCACCATATTGAAAATATTAACACGTTTCATTTAATTTTGAATGGCGAAATCTAATCGGCATTTGAACAAAGCTTAACAATATTACAATTCCCGCGTGAATATATCGCATTCATCTCATTTTTCATGCTTGCAAATATTTAATCAACTTTTTCCATGTTCATTGCTTGCGCTCTTAGACCTGCTCCACGTTCGAAATTTCAAAATGTTTCTGCATTCTAATATCGAAATCTGATTTACCTTTAAACAATGTTAACTAGATTACAATGCCTGCGTCAACAACATCATATCCTGTCAACTTTCATGCATTTGATTTATTAATCAAAATTTTACATGATTGATTCTGACGCAGGAGAACTGCACCATGTTGGAAATTTCAAAACTTTATTTCTGCATTCCAACATCGAAATCTGTTTTTCCTTTGAACAATGCCTAACTAGATTAAAATGCCTGCGTCAACATCATCATATCATGTCACCTTTCATGTTTTTGATTTATTAATCAAAATTTTACATGTTTGATTCTTACGCAGGAGAACTGCACCAGGTTGGAAATTTCAAAACGTTGTTTCCGCATTCCAACATCGAAATCTGTTTTTCCTTTGAACAATGCCTAACTAGATTAAAATGCCTGCGTCAACATCATCATATCATGTCACCTTTCATGTTTTTGATTTATTAATCAAAATTTTACATGTTTGATTCTTACGCAGGAGAACTGCACCAGGTTGGAAATTTCAAAACGTTGTTTCCGCATTCCAACATCGAAATCTGTTTTTCCTTTGAACAATGCCTAACTAGATTAAAATGCCTGCGTCAACATCATCATATCATGTCACCTTTCATGTTTTTGATTTATTAATCAAATTTTACATGTTTGATTTTCGCAGAGGGACGCACTAGGTTGGAAATTTCAAAACGTTATTTCTGCAGTTCCAACATCGAAATCTGTTTTCCTTTGAACAATGCCTAACTAGATTAAAGTGCCAGCGTCAACATCATCATATCATGTCACTTTCATGTTCTTGATTTATTAATCAAAATTTTACATGTTTGATTCTTACGCAGGAGAACTGCACCAGGTTGGAAATTTCAAAACGTTGTTTCCGCATTCCAACATCGAAATCTGTTTTTCCTTTGAACAATGCCTAACTAGATTAAAATGCCTGCGTCAACATCATCATATCATATCACCTTTCATGTTTTTGATTTATTAATCAAAATTTTACATGTTTGATTCTTACGCAGGAGAAATGCACCATGTTGGAAATTTCAAAACGTTGTTTCCGCATTCCAACATCGAAATCTGTTTTTCCTTTGAACAATGCCTAACTAGATTAAAATGCCTGCGTCAACATCATCATATCATGTCACCTTTCATGTTTTTGATTTATTAATCAAAATTTTACATGTTTGATTCTTACGCAGGAGAAATGCACCATGTTGGAAATTTCAAAACGTTGTTTCCGCATTCCAAAATCGAAATCTGTTTTTTCCTTTGAACAATGCCTAACTAGATTAAAATGCCTGCGTCAACATCATCATATCATGTCACCTTTCATGTTTTTGATTTATTAATCAAAATTTTACATGTTTGATTCTTACGCAGGAGAACTGCACCAGGTTGGAAATTTCAAAACGTTATTTCTGCATTGCAACTTCGAAATCTGTTTTTCCTTTGAACAATGCCTAACTAGATTAAAATGCCTGCGTCAACATCATAATACTATGTAAACCTTCATGCTCGATTCACATGCCCGCAGAACTGCACCATGCTGGAAATTTAAAAAGCTTACATTTACTATCCAATAGCGAAATGTGATTTACATTTGAACAATATTTAACACGTTTACAACACTTGCGTGAACATATCCTTAGCTGCTGAACTTCTTTGCTCCTGATTAATTAATCAACAATTTACATATTCGATTCTCACGCCGGGAGAACTGCACCGTGTTGGAAATTTGAAAACATTCCATTTAGAGTTCAATAGTAATTTTTTTTGGATTTGAACAATATTTAACCATTTTAAAATGATTTCCCTTTGAACAAGAGAAAAATTAATATATTGCGTGCATCAACTCCAGTACAATCCCAAAGCCCGAATATGCCTTTTCTGTTTGAATAAATCGGTCTGCAGTTTGATTATTCGCAGAGATTTATATGTAGCTAACTCACTTTTTTTGTATTAATAATTGTATTTTGTAATACGTCTTAAAACATACCCGCACGAATGGTAGACGTGTTTTCAACATTCAATTTGATACAGGCCTTTAAGGCGCAATGTTCTTTCATTCAAGTAATTTGGTCCTCTGGTCGATCGAATCACATCTGTTGATCGACGCATGTATATTTTTAATTAATATTTAGGTTAGACATTATCGTTTGTTACTCTTTGATTACGGATAAAAGCAAATGGGTTATTTTAATTAATTATCATTTTTTACTGCATTTTTGTACGTGATAAAGTTGCTTGAAATTACTTCTAAGCCGTCCGGGAATCAGCGACTCCCTTAAATTTGATGTTCAGGTACATTGCTTTATTTTCTTGTCCTTTACATCTTTTTCTGTGGTTTTGCTTCCTTTAATAATTAGCTCAATGTATTGTCTACGATAGATGTTAGACAAAAGATACACATTTTTCTTTAGTTTATTCGTCGCCTCTTCAACGTGGACTAACCAATATGTCACTTCACGATAAACAGCCCCAAACAACTGATAAATTATATTCAAGTAGAGCGAAAATTCTATAATGCAAATACTGTGCAAACCCGATTGGTTTACGCAGAATTGTTCAATTTAAATTGCTATTAACATTTTTTGTTATTGATACTTCCTAGAACAGCGGACATTTGTGTTTCTCGTGCTTAAAACTGATAAATTTTAGAGCATATAGAAATCTTAAACGATTAATCATTATTGAGACCTCTTTTTAAGAACAAGGAATAAATTATCAACATAACGTTTGTACTGTGCACATATATTTATATCACTCTTTAATGATGTGCTCTTAAGACTACCTATGAAATTCTCAGCTAACATTGAAGATAGAGAGATTCCCGTTATCACAAAATGAAAAACACATTAATTCTCATATCTACAGGTAATCTGAAAATTCACTTTGAAATGTGCAATTACACACACGTAGATGGGCGTTCCCTTAGGAATAATTATATACTGTTTGTTGGGGAGAATTACTACATATGTAATTTTGTATAAGATGTTGCGCATCTTAAGATAAAAATTAGCTCGTATAGGAAAATAAGGTTAAACCAATGTCAGCATGAACGAAAAGTATAATTTCATGTACACATTCGTTTCGTGCTTATTGGTGACTCGTCAGTAGGAGCAGTTACAACGCCTCATAGCCACACTACATTTTGCCAAGGAGTGTGAAACAAATATGTACCGTTTAATTGTTTCACTCCATGACTGAATATATTGTGAAAATTGGGTGTAGTACCGGCTCCTACTGATGAGTCGCCAGTAAGCTAGAAACGATTGTGTACATGGGATTATACCTTGTCCTTCCATTTCACTTTGATTTATCCTTATGATCTAATTTAAAATTATTTTTTATTAGTTGCGCAAGGCCTGGTTCACAATAGTAATAAGTTCATTGAGACGTCTGCTACATGATCTACCTTTTAACAACAAAACAACATCCGTGTATTCAGAACATCTGCCGGATATATTGATGAAACCTTTATAAAAACATATGAAAATGCCGAAAAAATTGCGTGCGTCAAGATTTTAAAAATCTTCCCATCACAATCAGTTTACCTACAAATGCAAAATTCTTTAATCTAATGCATTGGCTTTCATTAATATATTGCTATTCAGTCAGAAATAATACAATCCAAAAACTAAATTATATCAAAAGATGAAGAATACTGGATAGTACATCCTTTACGACAATGCTGTCTCAATGCTACAGCAGAGTAATTTGAACCGCAATTTATCCTATTTTATAAAAAGCATCTGTTCTAAAAAATGGCAATGCCAAAAATGGCAGTTTATTAAGCAAATATAAATAAAAATTATGAAAGTATGCAATAAAACCTTACCCAAAATAGTCGATATATGTAATTATACCTCTAAAATGTCACGTACCATCCTAAATATTTACTCGTAGATTTCCCATACTTATTTGAGGATTCTTTACACTAAATAACGTCTACTTAACATATGCGCAAAAAAAAAGTTCCATTTAAACGAACAGACAAACCTTATCTATTTATATATATATTTATATATATATATATATATATATATATATATATATATATGCAATAGCTGTCCAGTGCGCTATGACGGTTGAACAAACCAATTACTGAAGCAGTGTCTTCAAGAGTTTTTTTAAATACACTTAACTGACATAGCAGACAAGATTTGCCAATAGCGCAGCACATTATTTATATAAATTCCAATCCAAATAAATCAAATTTCTAGGTACCCATCAAAGAATTTAAAAACATTCTACATTCATGCACGATATATTTCTCAATTGAAATTACAAATGCAGAATAATTATTAAACTGAAATTTATATTTGACAATATATTTTTGCCTGCTACCAGGTAATATATGGATCAAATTATTCTCAATTACATCTTTTAAGGAAAAATGCATTACGCGTATTTTCGAGTAATTACTGACCAATTGTGAAATAGGATTTAAATTTAACGTAGGCCGTTGCTGATCAATAGCTAGTCAGCTTTTAAAATCATGCTATCGAACTTGAAGTAAACACCAATCTCATTGTACTTAACTTGATGTCCAACAACATAGCAAGACTACCGCCAGTGGTTTTTCTATGTTGTTCGACGACTGGTTAAATACAATGCGACCGGTATTTACTTCAAGCTCGTAAACTTCATTATAAGAATTATTATCACCACCCACGCACAATCTAAGATTGTTCAATTATTAACAGATCTGCATTTTTACTAACACAGTACTGATTCCAGTTGTTTACTTTATCAAAAATATTTCGGTAGACTTTATCGGCCGTTTTTTTTCAGTTGGTCCATGCTCACTAGTTTTACAAAACAAACTAATGAAGTAGGCGTGATATTTCCTCTGTCCATATCATTTATACTTTAGACTGGCCTTTTATCTGCTATTTGCCAGACACATATGTGTCTGTTGCGTTCATCAAACTAAGTGAAATTAGAGTGGCTGAGAAAGAATTTACCATTTTCATGCGTTAGACTATTTTTTATACATTCTGTTTAAAATGACGTAACAGATTATTTATCACATACATTCCACAAACAAGTATTTTGTTTAAAAACCTCAATTACTCTTAGTCTCAGCGTAAACGATGCATTGTCCGACTGCACAATGGAATTTTAGTTTACCATATAATTATGCCGGTGAAACCCTAATTGGTATAAGATGCAGAATTTAAAACAACACTCTATTCTGGTTTCCTGCAAATGATCGCTTAACTTTCACAAAGAGCATCTGGATTTCAGTTTAGCCCTGGATTATACTTTCCAATAGTTTTTTTCAGAATAAAATCTATTCATAAACAAATTATTATATTCTGTTCTGCTAGCTGGTTATAAATAAAGGAAATTATTTCTACATGCCTTTCTTACGTTTAAAATCTGTCTGATCTTCAGTTTCTTGGCAAGCAATGTCACGGCTTAGAGGGTGTCAATTTTCGCCTTTTTTGCTGATTTATTTTCTATTTCTTGATTGATGGACATAAGTAATCAAATAAGATACCACGATGTGTTATTTGAACATGTTATATAAAGGACCATATTGCTCAGCCCAAACGAGGTTTGAAAGAATATTTTATTTCTTAAATTTGCTTAGTATGTCTGCATATCCTGCGCTAATATAGACAAACAATATAAATTGTAAAAGTTCTAATAGTTAAACAATCATTGATTGCGCCGGTGGTGGTTACAATTTTTTAAATCAAATTTCCGAGCTTCAAATAAGCACGAATCCTATTTTATTTAACAAGTTTTATTTAACAACATAGCAACTGGAGTGCTATGTTGTTGAACGTCTGGTTAAAAACAATAGGATTGGTGTTTACCTCAAGTTAGGAAATTTGATTTAAATAAAGGTTCTAATAGTTTTAAAGTTAAGAAGTAAAAGCTTCCAAATTTTTGTTTATTGGAAATGCATATCAACAATTTTCTCTTGTAAATAACAGTAACGCAATAAAATGAAACAATTAGTCTTTTATTGTGCGGCAGGATAGCTCAGTGGTTAGAGCACCAGATTCCGAAGCAGACGTGCCCAGGTTCGTATCCTGTCCGCGGCAAATTCTGGCCAGTACTTGATGAGGTCCCAATAAGGACGAAACCGGTCTACTGGATGAATTGCCTTTTCTACACTATACAATTCTTAGTTTATACCGACATATGTAAGTAATTAATGGGTCAGGTGTTTATATCAAGACCGCAACCTTGATTATAATAATTAGTCTTTTGACGATTCTTTATATAATATTTTACTTTGCTTATTAGATGCAGCGACAGTTGAGGGATCTTTTTTTGATTTTTTCTGTTAAAACAGTTTCTAGCAGAAGAAGGCAATAACGCGTTAGTTTTCTGCTTAGCTATTCGTTAACAGTTTAATTGGTGTTTATTACACTTTCGCAAACTTAACATTGTTTAATTTATCAACTAATTAGCACTAATTAACATAAATGAAATTTATTTGGCGGACGTTAGGCGTCCTACCAAGCCAAGTGATCAATTTGAAATGCCTGGATTTTGTTGGCATGTATTGGTGAAATTGATAATCCAAAATATTACGAATTATTTGAAACAGTCTTGACTTTCTGTAGGGACCAGAATGACACCCTACTAATTATTGTTAAATTATATGAAGATCTTTTGAACAAGATATCACTGAAATACCATTACTATTAAGTGTCTAACTCCAATAGTTTCATTTGCTTTGCAAATAAGTTATCTGTTGAAATATACCGTTCCGGATAAAAACATGCTATGTTTTAAAGGATTGTTGCGCAGTGCGAGCTTCATATGATGATTTTCCGCGATGATTTAATAAAAATGCTATTTTGACGTCTACGACAGAGAAAACCAGCTGTCCTTGTCTTCCGTTTGTAAATATATTCAACCGAAATAAAATCTAGTAAGAAATTGTCCTCGTTAGGCTAGTGTAATGCCAACCTTGTACTGTAATGTTTATAATATTGCAGCACTCATGTGTCTGCATATATTGAATTAAAGAGAATATTTCATTTATGAGGAGTACAAAATATAATACCATACCTTATAAGATGATACAACAAATAACCTGAAAGACACCGTTTTTAAGAAAAGCATTATTACTCAGCTCTCTAAACATAACGAGTCTAATTCAGAGTATAGTTACCTAACTAACAAAAGGACCAATTCTCAATTGAAACGTCTTGCTAAATTGATCATAGATTAAAATATTAATTTTTTAAATTAACAACTGTTTATGACGTTAATCAAACAGTGACCATAATCTTAACTCACCTGTTCAAACAAAACCTGAGTGTAATCCAGATTGATACTGTAAAAATCAAGCTTAATAAAAATATTAAAATATTTGGAATGGTGTGGATAATGAAGTAAAACACTAAATAAATTAAACAAATTTCAAATCATCATGAAAATTAACGAAGGTAGTACCTACTCCATTTAAACGAATATTATTTCCACTGCTTATAATAAATTAAATATTTCACCTTTTAACGAGAATTATGCGACAATGTTTACTCAGCACTGCAAATGTGGAACTCCCAGAAAATAAATTCTATGCCAGTATGACGTAATACAAATACGTGATTGAATATAAATAAATTCAGGCACTTCATTTAAAAAACATTGATTGTGTATATGAAAATGCAAGTGCCTATTTATATCAAGTTTTTAGATGTGTAAGTTTTATACAACATAGCTATAATTACCGTCAATCAAACGAAAGGACGAGGTTCCTGTTTTAGTTTAAATTTACAACACAGAAGAGACTAACAAGAGTCAAATTTTTAAGTCACGTTTGCGAGCTTGAAGTAGACAATGATTGTATTTGACCAGTCGTCGAAAAATATAGCTAAACTACCGCCATTCGCACACACTGACGCGTTTCGACCTTCCATGATCATCATCAGAATACGACGGCAAACTGACCAGCGGAAATCAAATCGCAATGCATATATATTTTAATGAAAAGAAAATATGGAGATCTTACCTCTTGTAGTCTGGCATAAATTGTACTTCACTGGAAATGTCGGCTGCACAAATTCTATGCAGTCACGAACATTTAATTTTGGCAGCTTTTGCCACATACATAGGTAATACAATTGAACAATCATTGATTGCGCGGGTGGTGGTAACAATTCTTTAAATCAAGTTTGCAAACTTGAATCAAACACCGATACTTTTGTATTTAATCATTCCTCGAACAACATAGCAAAACTAGCTCTATATTCTTTAAATCAAGTTTGCGAGCTTAAAGTAAACACCAATCCCATTTTATTTAACCAGGCATCAAAACTCATAGCAAAACTACCGCCAGTCGCACGCACTGACGCGTTTCGACCGTCCATGATCATCATCAGACTACGATGGCAAACTGACTTAGAGGACGAACCACATTGCTAATATATATATATATATATATATATATATATATATATATATATATATATATATATATGTATAGTATATATATAGCAAGCATAATTAGACATGCGGCTCTCATCTCTAATAGTCTTGCATACATTTTACTTGACTGAAAAAGTGTCGTCTGCACAATTTCTATGCAATTACGAACGTTGATTGTTTGCCACTTTCGCAACAAATATATATTAGAAATAAAATTAAACAGTCATTGATTGCACGAGTGGTGGTAACAAATGTTTAAATCAAGTTTACGGGATTGATTTAAGTACAGATCATATTGTATTTAACAAGTCGTCTAACAGCATAGCGAAACTACCCTCAGTCACCTGCACTGATGTGTTTCGACATTCCATGATCATCATCAGACTAGGACGACACATTGACAAGCTAGAATCAAACCGCAATGCATATAAATGGAAAGCAAAATTAGACATGCGGCTCTCACCTCTTGTAGTCTTGCATACGTGCATACATGACTGGAAATTTCGGATGCACAATATCGACGCAGTCACGAACATTATTTTTGTTCGACGACTGTTCAAATGCATCGGGATTTGTGTTTATTTCAAGCCCGAAAACTAGATTTAAAGAATTATCACCACCACCCGCGCAATCTTTGATTGTGGAATTGTATTACTGAAATGATTGTCACATTTATGATCTTGAAGGCAGGGATTTCACACCAAAGTCGAATATTCGTTAGTTAAATTTTGTTTTTTCTATTATGCTATTTATAGTTGAAAGAAACATGTGAGTGCATGCGGCTGAATATAAATTTGCTTAAATTTGTTTAAAAACCGCAAGCTTCATTTATTTTACATTCCATCATCTACTTGTCTTCCATAACTAACGAAACTTTGATATAACTTTGACTTATATTGGACATGTAAGTAAAAATAATTTTTGGATAATCAATAAAATAACTTCATTTGAGTGTAAAAAATTTCATCGAATAAAATGACAAAGAATTTATTTAGATTTTACAAATAATATATTGTTAACACATTTTTGTTGCAAACAAATTATGCTTAAATTAGATTTCAAATCATAGAACTTATGCTGACTACCTTTAGTCCGACCATTTAAATGCTGGTGACTGAATACAGACCACCAAAAATATTTACAAATATTTGCGATAGATTATGCACATCAAGACCATGGTAACTCTTTTATACATAACGATTCGTTCGAATTGTTCGTCAAGCCGTATACACTAATAATTAATTCGCAATAACGAAGATTCACACTTTAAGCAAAAATCATTATGAGCGATAACCTATTTAAAATTTATTTGGCAGATAATTTTTTCCGAAAATATAAATTCGAGTTATATTGAATAATTTAGATGAGGGTGAGAAGCCTCCGTTTAAAATCGATATAAGCATGACAATTTATTTGAAATAGTGTGAAATCGACTAATTAAAGGATATTGTTATTTTTATATTTCAATTCTATAACAAATATAAACGGAAGCGATATTATTATTCTCAGATATTTTACAGATCTCTTCTCTGATGTCAAGGTTCTATAAACTTTTTAAATTCCTTCTGTGATGTCATACCATCTTCACAAGAAATTAAAATGTTACTGAAATATTAATGGCGAGGAAGTCAGATCATATATGCTACTCTTATTTTCTACATGAACGCAACAAAATGCGTAGAAGTTCACACTTTCTGTTTCTCTCGCCTTGAGCAGTTGAATACCTTATTCGTGATCGTTTAAATTTTTAAGCGGATCTTTTAGCTTATCAGTGCTTGCGTCTATCGGCTTTTCCGCTCATTATATATGCAAGAATTTGCGGCTCCCAACATAGCAAT
Source organism: Eudiplozoon nipponicum (assembly GCA_029291075.1). Taxonomy (NCBI): domain Eukaryota; kingdom Metazoa; phylum Platyhelminthes; class Monogenea; order Mazocraeidea; family Diplozoidae; genus Eudiplozoon; species Eudiplozoon nipponicum. The sequence goes on from JAQBSW010003100.1 coordinate 10,949, forward strand.
TTTCACATAAAGCATTTTCCGTTAATCTACTTGTTTGCACCAACTTGCACTAATATTTTGACTGGGCAATAGTCCTACGAACCGTATCAGGCGCAGAAAAAACTGTAGGATTCACAATTAGGAGAGGAGGGGTACAAGTCAACTGTTTCAGCTCGAGTACATTCTTTATGCATCGCGAATTTCCGACTAACTTTAAAACGACTTTTTTGTATCCTACCAACTGTACTTTATTCCCGGTTTTGGATACTCTAACGTCGCACAATTTATGCATCAGCTTTACATATGTCGAGCACATCGTTATTAGTAAAAAAATAGTGAATATACAAAATGCAGAATTTTGACATGCGGAATTTTTAATAGACTAAGAAAACAAAAATTTTAAATGAATTCAGCACTAAATGTTTCTTCTTTCTTGCATTTCCAGCGCGCTACTTCTGACCGTACAATCTGTCATTAAAATTCAAACTAGCTTATGAAGATTATATTACCACACGATTATTATTGACATTTATTTCTACTCCAAATCTAATTTACGTATATTTGAAAAGAAGTGAATAATTCACGTCGTTTTTTGGATGACTCCTCCAACACAAATCCCATAATTATTAAAAGAAACGTTTCCTGACATTAAGGTTATATTAACAGCACAAAATGCAATAAGTGGTCATCAACGCTACTCTTCTGTCCGCGTAATATGTCAACTTAACAAATTTTTTCTTTGTCTGTGCGGCGTCCTTATAGCGGTGTTTATTATGTTGCACGCATCACCAGACCTTCAAAAAATCAATTGTTTATCAAAAACTATCCAATCCGCGCTGATTCATTTGAAGTCATGGCCTTGAGTAAATATAAGCAATTGCAGTTTGTATCTGTTCAATAACAGTCTATTATTTCTTAGTTAACCTTCCTTTTATGTGTATCCTATATGAGATGCCATAGAATTATTAGTTAATATTTAGCTAAAAATTGCGTGTAACATGTGGCAAGATGGCTTAGTGAGTAAAGCAACAATTTCCGAAGCAGAATTGCTCAGGTTCGAGCTCTGTTTGCGGCAAATTCTGGAAATTATGTTAAGGGTTCCCAAAAGGGACGGAACTGTTCTGCTGGATGAATGGACTTTTATACATTATACAATGCGCAGGTTATACTGGCAATAGTATGTAGTTAGTAGGATTTGTGTTTATATCAAGAACGCAACCTTGTTTTAAAGATTTATCTATATCAGAGCTTTTGTAAGAGCTTGGTTATTCCCATTTGAATTTTTATTACATGCTTGCTTCAATTTTCATATATTATTTATTGAAAAATTGATGTAATATATTTATAATTTGTTTAACAAAAATATATACACACCTGAGGTTGATTCATAATATCTGTGAAATCAATTTTACAAAGAACAATAAGTATTTTATTAAATATTTAAATGATCCGAAAACAGAAAGCGGTGAAAATAACGTCTTCAACAGAGCATACGAAATTCACACGATCTAATTGAAGCACGTGCACACTGACAAGTTCTCAAAAATAGACATCCCTTCAAGGTAATTGCAGTGTAGACGGTTTGACTTATTCTAACTTATATAAGAAATTCAATAATCACAAATAATTAAATAAAATACATTACTCCATAGAGAATGGTAATACGTTAAAAAATTGTAACGTATTTTGTAAAATGACATTCAACTTTAAAATACCGAGTTATTTATTTTCAATAAGGTAAGAATGAGAGACGCCTAAAGTAAAATTAGCTGGGCAAAAGAAATAAAGCTCAAATGAGCCATCTATCCAATGATTTATTTTAAGACAGATCCGGAAATTAACATAATGTTCTTCTTATTACGAAAAAATTAGAAAATTATTTTATTTAAAACTTTATTAATAAATCTAAGCCGATATCTAGTTATGATTTATGTTAAATCAAATATGACATTTACTTTAAAGTTATTAAAAGCATTGCAATTTAACTTGGCTGCCGTTTCGCGAAAGTGAAATATCTATTTGGATTTTGATAAATGAATGACTAAACACAATATCTTTACACGGCTACGGGAAATATCAAAGTATTACACTACGCTACACGTGTATTATTTTTCAAATCCGTACCTGTATTAAATATATCAAAAACTTACCCTACGCTTTGGATGATGTTGGGGTTTGTATTTAAGCTGCGTGATGATTCTGAATGCTACATTCCAACGGTTCGATGGACAAGGTGAATTTCCACCGTTTTTCCGCACAAGTGTTTGGTGATATTCTTCTTCCTGAATAGGAAACAAGACAGGATTTCCAGATGAACTCCTTTTAAAGACTGTTCGGTTATGTTTGATAAATGTATCCGGTGATAATACGCGCAATGCTGGTTTAAATGGATAAAAGATTCCCAAATAATCCACGGCTATATTACATAGCATACATAAAGTTATCCATGAAAGAATTATGATTGCTGTTCGACTGCATACTTTGATCCGCGGTAACCACAAATTATGCATGATCTGCTAGTTCCTGACGCAATACAATTTAAGATTGGTCATTTAAATTAGGCATTTGGTCTAGCGATTTTTAAAGGGATACGATAAACGAAAGACGAAATAATAATGAGTCTTTAATTAATTATAAATTACCAAAAGTTGCGAACCAATAGAATTTTAAATCTTACATTTACGTAATAACAAGTTTGTGCCGTAATGTGTAAATATTTTGGCATTCATACACTCAAAATGATGTAGAGCAGTAGAGACATCTCAAGTCAATTCTCTATCATTCTACACAGTCAATGCTATTTCATTAAGTGCTCAACCTATTAGATAATGTTTATTATTATTTTAATTGTTGATTATAATTAAGAGCAACATAACAAAATATCAACACACAGACACACAGATTTATAACCTAACTTAATTAATACCAAATTCGTTGCGAAACTACAAATTGAATAGACGAAAATACATTTAAAGCATAAATAAAAAGAATAAAAACCACCAGAAAAATTAATTATATACCTAAACAGTTTTGCTGATATAAAAGTCATTGCATAATTAAATAAAATAAAAAGTACAAACAAAGCGAATTAATTAAACAAATATTTATTAGTTCTTGCGGATAAATCCTTGTCTAAAAATAATTAAACCAAAAATTAAAATATCTTTCATTAATTATTCAATTAATTATTTATTTATTAAACTATAATCGTTATGTATTAATATTTAAGTAATTGAAATATTAATTAATTTATATAGATTCAAATTATCTAATATTAAATTTAATTAAAAAGTTTTGTAAACTTGACACTCGATGCATTATAAAAATTTATTCAATATAGCCTTAACAAATATAGTTTAAATTCAAACTTTCTATATTTTTTGTAAGATACTATAAATTGAACAAATATTTACTTAAATATAAATGTCGTAAAATTTACTGAGCCACCCAGTTCCTATTAAATAAATAACCTATTAGTTTCAATACGGTGTTGAAGGGATAATAGGTTATAAAAATAAATTAAATGCTACTTCGAAAATAAATTATTTGATATAATTTAGTAAACATCCGAAAGGATTTTATAAAAATAGTAGATATTGTTTAACAAATAAGTTAACTGATTTAAAAGTGAGTCTAGTTTTGAATATAACGCATTATGGCTATCATTTTCCTCATTATCTATATATTTATTAAATTCAATTTCCAATAATGTTTTTAAACAAATATTTCGAAAGGGAAATGCCATATGAATTTTATTATAATAGGATTTTATCAATCAATGATATATGGTTTAAAATCTTAAGAATGTAAAACGTTTATTTTAGGATAAAATTAATTAGTTCTATGGTCAATGTATCTTTTTGTTTAACCAAAGTCCAATTGATAAAATAATTTTTTACAAATAACTGATTAATTTTATAAAATTTTGGCTCAACGTATGCATCAATGGCATAAATGAATACTGTCCAGCATTTAAAAAAAGCACGCTTATTTTGAAGATTTTTTGTTTAGTTAAAACAAACAGACAACAAATACTCTTCCTTAGAAATCCCACCACTAAGGTACGATCCGTAAGAATGCACGTATGCAGACAAATCCACATCCAATACACAATTAAGCAGCTACGCCAAATACACGGGCTATGAGATTTGAGATGCGATGAATAAGATAAATAGTGAGTTGTCGCATGCTGCCTCTGCAAGATTCATGGAGCTAGACACTTGTCAAAGGTCTCATAATCATTTTTTCTCCTAAATTCCTTACAGTTAATTAAAATGGTCAATAAATTTCTTGTAGGAACTTATGTGTTTACAAAATGTTTACAAAACAGAATCATTATTTACTTCGGAATGAAGTCAATCTTTCTACATGTGGTTGCAATTAAGATATATTTAATGTCAGATTTAAAGATAGCCTATTATAGAATTCCGTTGGAAGAGTTTTCGTTGGCCCTAGATGCCGTATGTTATCCTTGGATGTTTAAATATATGCCAGCCACACTTTATCGCGTCTTATTAAAGAAACTTTAGATGATCTAGAAAAAGCACGATTATTCAAAATATATCTTTTATTTACTGTTTGCCTCAAAAATATTATTTGAAGCATATGCATGTGAAATTAACAACACTTCACCGGGGGGTAACTTTATGAAGTAAATTTTTAACGTGATTGTGTTCAAAACTTTCGATTGAAATAAAATATTTCAGTCTCTTACAATATTTCTGGATTCTCTGCCATATTGACAGGTATTAAGTTTTCTGGGCATTTTCCGGTACCACCAGAGTTTAAAACTACACCGGGACAATATTTATTAACTCATTAATTGGGACATAAACGCTCAGACAATTTGCTTTAGTAAGAAAGGATCCATTACCTTTACTGGTTTGTATTCGCACGTTGTCGAAAGCAAACAAGATACGTGGAAAACAATGTGTGTCCAACTTCTGTATATTCGAACGCTTTTCATAAGGTTTTGATGCGCGCATATATCACCACCATAAAGTTAAATTATGATGAAGCATTTCTTCTTGTTATTTAATATGCACAGCAGTTGCAGGGTGGAGAGAGCTGTTACGATACGTTTAGTTTGGATTAAGTTGCAGTTTACGTTACAGATCCATATTCTTTTCACCAATTGGATTGTAATAATTTCCATAAATTTAAGCAAAGTTAGGTAAACCAAATGCCGTCTTTGAAGTAAATACTAATCCCATTGTATTCAACCAGTCGTCAAAAAGCATAGACAAACTATCGCCAGTCGCACGCACTGACGCGTTTCGACCTTCCATGATCATCATCAGAGTACGACGGAAAGCTGACTAGCGAGGATCAAACTGCAATACACATATATGGTGAGCAAAATTAGATATGCGGCTCTCGCATACATTTCACTTGACTGAAAATGTCGACTGCACAATTTCTTTGCAGTCTTGAACATTAAACTTTTGCAGCTTTTGCCATATATATATATATATATATATATATATATATATATATACTCTCTTCTCTTTCATATGTATATAGCCTAATTAAACTGTCATTGATTGCGTGGATTGTGGTAACAATCCTTGAAATCAAGTTTGCGAGCTTGAAGTAAACACCGATCCCATTGTATTTAACCAGTCATCGATCAACATAAAACTGGCGCTGTTACCATGTGCAAAATACAAATTTGCGCAACAAGGTGAAACGATCAACTACACTGGGAAAAATAGCACTCGTACATGTAACAGTGAACAATGCGCACAAATGGTTAATTCTCAAGCCATCAAAACAATAATGACCAGATCTCAGACATCACTTTGCAATACTGCGAGAATGACCTTTACATGCAAACACGCACACACACAAACACAAACGCATACACACTTACCAACCAGCCAAAACAAGAAACAGAAGTAAAAGCGAGTCAGATTTGTTACCACTAGCATAATCAATTGAAAACCCAAAATGTATAAATATGTATGATTGTATAAGCGATGATTAGTATTCACGAAATAAATGGCCTTTATCCACTTTGTTATTAATGCGTTCTTTCTTCCTAATTATATATATATATATATATATATATATATATATATATATATATATATATATATGGCATGGCTATGTTCTGAGAATTTTTATTCTTATATGACCAGAAAACTATTTCTAGTTTTCCTGTCTTGTTTGTAGCACAACCACTGTTTAGACTCATTTTATTCTTGTATGTACAGAATACCATATTCAGTTTATTGACGCCAGTAATTTTGGATTATGAATACTGCACACTTTATTATATTAGGTCATTTTTCTGGATAGGTCTTTTTCGTTTTTTTTTAAATTAATGTTAACATTATTCACAATTGGTTATCATCGTAAAATGTGCTCAACACTCAAAACGCTAAATGATCATAAAACGATTATATATTCAATATATGATGGAGTATTTTATCATGTGAATTGTCGTTCTTACTGCTTTGGCGATGCTGGCTGGCCTAACGTGCGGCGATACAAATAGGCTACCCGGCCGGGATTTGTCACTAATTCTGTGCTTACAACCTTCTATTGAATGGTAACTGCTTCAAAATCTATTGTTGATAAACATTATAGAATGAATAAATTTATTATACCAGATACGGGTAATGTGATTGGCCATATACCTTACAGTGAACTCCAGCAAGTAGCACAATTGTTGGGGCTTAATGAGACAGGAAGCAAGAACGATTTAGCAATTAATAATTACACGCGGTACAAAGATCAAGAGAACTAGCCTCGTAACTATCAAGCGCCAATCATTACTCGAGTTATTTGTCAATGTTTTAGTGATCATAATCAACCGCAAGCTAGGCCCAATAATTTTTACATACCAGCGATCGAACATGAATATTATGATGATTGGAGTGAGAAATTGGCTATGCAGTTTTATAAGCATAATGTGAATTGTTAAAGGCAAACCTCCAATAGTACCGATCAACGTAATAAATACTCGTAACGAAATTGCAGCAAAATTCAGACCTTCCAGGTAATTGTATCTAACGGAATTACTCAAATCGTGAAATTGGTGCAAAAACTCAGAACCCAATTTTTACTTCGCCAGTCCTATTCGTTTCGCGAGTCAGTTTATTCTTCTACGCTCAGATTACTTTTTTTCAGTTTATTGATATGCGCAATGTTTGATAATAAATATAGCTCATTTTCGTAGATCCTACCACCATAATGTGAATTGTTAAAAGCAAATCTCCAAAAGTACCGATCAACGAAATAAAAACTCGTAACGACATTGCAGCAAAATTCAGGCCTTCCAAGAAATGTTATCTAACGGAATTACACAAATCGTGAATTTGGTGCAAAAATTCAGCACACAATTTTTATTTGCCAGTCTTATTTATTTTGCGAGTCATTTTATTCTTTTACGTTCAGAATAATATTTTAAGTTTATTGATGTGCGTCATGTTTTTTTAAAAATAAAGCTTATTTTCGTACACACTGTCAGCATAATGTGAATTTTTAAATGAAAACTTCTAAAAGTACCGATCAACGTAATAAATACTCGTAACGACATTCTAGCAAAATTCAGACCTTCCAGGAAATTGTATCTAACGGAATTACTCAAATCGTGAAATTGGTGCAAAAACTCAGAACCCAAATTTTACTTCGCCAGTCTTATTCGTTTCGCGAGTCAGTTTATTCTTCTACGCTCAGATTACTTTTTTTCAGTTTATTGATGTGCGCAATGTTTGATAATAAATATAGCTCATTTTCGTAGATCCTACCACCATAATGTGAATTGCTAAAAGCAAATCTCCAAAAGTACCGATCAACGTAATAAAAACTCGTAACGACATTGCAGCAAAATTCAGGCCTTCCAGGAAATGATTTCTAACGAATTACTCAAAATATGAATTTAGTGCAAAAACACAGAAAACTATTTTTAGTTTGCCAGATTTTTTTTCGCGAATTATTTTATTCTTATATGTTTAGAATTCTAAATTCAGTTTATTGATGTGCGTAATGTCTGATTATGAATATAGCTCATTTTCTAACATCATGTCAGCATAATTTGAATTGTTAAAAGCAAATTTCCAAAAAGACCGATCAACGAAATAAATACTCCTAATGGCTTTGCACCAAAATTCAGGCCTTTCAGGAAATGGTATCTAAGGAATTACTCAAATCGTGAATTTAGTGCAAATATTCAGAACACCATTTTAAGTTTACCAGACTTATTTGTTTCGCGAGTCATTTCATTCTTATATGTTCAGAATTCTATATTCAGTTTATTGATGTGCGCAATGTTTAATTATGAATTTAGCTCATTTTCGTACATCCTGCCAGCATAATGTGAATTATTAAAGGCAAATGTCCAAAGATACCGATCAACGTTATTAATACTCTTAACGAAATTGCAGCAAAATTCAGACATTCCAGGAAATGGTATCTAACGGAATTACTCAAATCGTGACTTTGGTGCAAAAACTAATAACACAATTTTTAGTCTCCCAGTCTAATTTGTTTCGCGATTCATTTATTCATTTATGTTCCAGAATACCATTTTAAGTGTTTTGTATGCTTAATGTTTTTTAAATAAATAAAGCTCATTTTCGTACACCCTGTCAGCATAATGTGAATTTTTAAATGAAAACCTCTAAAAGTATCGATCAACGTAATAAATACTCGTAACGAAATTGCAGCAAAATTCAGACCTTCCAGTTAATTGTATCTAACGGAATTACTCAAATCGTGAAATTGGTGCAAAAACTCAGAGCCCAATTTTTACTTCGCCAGTCCTATTCGTTTCGCGAGTCAATTTATTCTTCTACGCTCAGATTACTTTTTTTCAGTTTATTGATATGCGCAATGTTTGATAATAAATATAGCTCATTTTCGTAGATCCTACCACCATAATGTGAATTGTTAAAAGCAAATCTCCAAAAGTACCGATCAACGAAATAAAAACTCGTAACGACATTGCAGCAAAATTCAGGCCTTCCAAGAAATGTTATCTAACGGAATTACACAAATCGTGAATTTGGTGCAAAAATTCAGCACACAATTTTTATTTGCCAGTCTTATTTATTTTGCGAGTCATTTTATTCTTTTACGTTCAGAATAATATTTTAAGTTTATTGATGTGCGTCATGTTTTTTTAAAAATAAAGCTTATTTTCGTACACACTGTCAGCATAATGTGAATTTTTAAATGAAAACTTCTAAAAGTACCGATCAACGTAATAAATACTCGTAACGACATTCTAGCAAAATTCAGACCTTCCAGGAAATTGTATCTAACGGAATTACTCAAATCGTGAAATTGGTGCAAAAACTCAGAACCCAAATTTTACTTCGCCAGTCTTATTCGTTTCGCGAGTCAGTTTATTCTTCTACGCTCAGATTACTTTTTTTCAGTTTATTGATGTGCGCAATGTTTGATAATAAATATAGCTCATTTTCGTAGATCCTACCACCATAATGTGAATTGCTAAAAGCAAATCTCCAAAAGTACCGATCAAAGTAATAAAAACTCGTAACGACATCGCAGCAAAATTCAGGCCTTCCTTGAAATGATTTCTAACGAATTACTCAAAACGTGAATTTAGTGCAAAAACACAGAAAACTATTTTTAGTTTGCCAGATTTTTTTTCGCGAATCATTTTATTCTTATTTGTTTAGAATTCTAAATTCAGTTTATTGATGTGCGTAATGTCTGATTATGAATATAGCTCATTTTCTAACACCATGTCAGCATAATGTGAATTGTTAAAGCAAATTTCCAAAAAGACCGATCAACGAAATAAATACTCGTAATGGCTTTGCACCAAAATGCAGGCCTTTCAGGAAATGGTATCTAAGGAATTACTCAAATCGTGAATTTAGTGCAAAAACTCAGAACACAATTTTAAGTTTGCCAGACTTATTTGTTTCGCGAGTCATTTCATTCTTATATGTTCAGAATTCTATATTCAGTTTATTGATGTGCGCAATGTTTAATTATGAATTTAGCTCATTTTCGTACATCCTGCCAGCATAATGTGAATTATTAAAGGCAAATGTCCAAAGATACCGATCAACGTTATTAATACTCTTAACGAAATTGCAGCAAAATTCAGACATTCCAGGAAATGGTATCTAACGGAATTACTCAAATCGTGACTTTGGTGCAAAAACTAATAACACAATTTTTAGTCTCCCAGTCTAATTTGTTTCGCGATTCATTTATTCATTTATGTTCAGAATACCATTTTAAGTGTTTTGGTATGCTTAATGTTTTTTTAAATAAATAAAGCTCATTTTCGTACACCCTGTCAGCATAATGTGAATTTTTAAATGAAAACCTCTAAAAGTATCGATCAACGTAATAAATACTCGTAACGAAATTGCAGCAAAATTCAGACCTTCCAGTTAATTGTATCTAACGGAATTACTCAAATCGTGAAATTGGTGCAAAAACTCAGAACCCAATTTTTACTTCGCCAGTCCTATTCGTTTCGCGAGTCAGTTTATTCTTCTACGCTCAGATTACTTTTTTTCAGTTTATTGATATGCGCAATGTTTGATAATAAATATAGCTCATATTCGTAGATCCTACCACCATAATGTGAATTGTTAAAAGCAAATCTCCAAAAGTACCGATCAACGAAATAAAAACTCGTAACGACATTGCAGCAAAATTCAGGCCTTCCAAGAAATGTTATCTAACGGAATTACACAAATCGTGAATTTGGTGCAAAAATTCAGCACACAATTTTTATTTGCCAGTCTTATTTATTTTGCGAGTCATTTTATTCTTTTACGTTCAGAATAATATTTTAAGTTTATTGATGTGCGTCATGTTTTTTTAAAAATAAAGCTTATTTTCGTACACACTGTCAGCATAATGTGAATTTTTAAATGAAAACTTCTAAAAGTACCGATCAACGTAATAAATACTCGTAACGACATTCTAGCAAAATTCAGACCTTCCAGGAAATTGTATCTAACGGAATTACTCAAATCGTGAAATTGGTGCAAAAACTCAGAACCCAAATTTTACTTCGCCAGTCTCATTCGTTTCGCGAGTCAGTTTATTCTTCTACGCTCAGATTACTTTTTTTCAGTTTATTGATGTGCGCAATGTTTGATAATAAATATAGCTCATTTTCGTAGATCCTACCACCATAATGTGAATTGCTAAAAGCAAATCTCCAAAAGTACCGATCAACGTAATAAAAACTCGTAACGACATTGCAGCAAAATTCAGGCCTTCCAGGAAATGATTTCTAACGAATTACTCAAAATATGAATTTAGTGCAAAAACACAGAAAACTATTTTTAGTTTGCCAGATTTTTTTTCGCGAATCATTTTATTCTTATATGTTTAGAATTCTAAATTCAGTTTATTGATGTGCGTAATGTCTGATTATGAATATAGCTCATTTTCTAACATCATGTCAGCATAATTTGAATTGTTAAAAGCAAATTTCCAAAAAGACCGATCAACGAAATAAATACTCCTAATGGCTTTGCACCAAAATTCAGGCCTTTCAGGAAATGGTATCTAAGGAATTACTCAAATCGTGAATTTAGTGCAAATATTCAGAACACCATTTTAAGTTTACCAGACTTATTTGTTTCGCGAGTCATTTCATTCTTATATGTTCAGAATTCTATATTCAGTTTATTGATGTGCGCAATGTTTAATTATGAATGTACCTCATTTTCGTACATCCTGCCAGCATAATGTGAATTGTTAAAGGCAAATGTCCAAAGATACCGATCAACGTTATTAATACTCTTAACGAAATTGCAGCAAAATTCAACTCTTCCAGGAAATGTTATCTAACGGAATTACTCAAATCGTGACTTTGGTGCAAAAACTAATAACACAATTTTTAGTCTCCCAGTCTAATTTGTTTCGCGATTCATTTATTCATTTATGTTCAGAATACCATTTTAAGTGTTTTGTATGCTTAATGTGTTTTTAAATAAATAAAGCTCATTTTCGTACACCCTGTCAGCATAATGTGAATTTTTAAATGAAAACCTCTAAAAGTATCGATCAACGTAATAAATACTCGTAACGAAATTGCAGCAAAATTCAGACCTTCCAGGAAATTGTATCTAACAGAATTACTCAAATCGTGAAACTGGTGCAAAAACTCAGAACACAATTTTTACTTCGCCAGTCCTATTCGTTTCGCGAGTCAGTTTATTCTTCTACGCTCAGATTACTTTTTTTCAATTTATTGATATGCGCAATGTTTGATAATAAATATAGCTCATTTTCGTAGATCCTACCACCATAATGTGAATTGTTAAAAGCAAATCTCCAAAAGTACCGATCAACGAAATAAAAACTCGTAACGACATTGCAGCAAAATTCAGGCCTTCCAAGAAATGTTATCTAACGGAATTACACAAATCGTGAATTTGGTGCAAAAATTCAGCACACAATTTTTATTTGCCAGTCTTATTTATTTTGCGAGTCATTTTATTCTTATATGTTCAGCATAATATTTTAAGTTTATGGATGTGCGTCATGTTTTTTTATAAATAAAGCTTATTTTCGTACACCCTGTCAGCATAATGTGAATTTTTAAATGAAAACCTCTAAAAGTACCGATCAACGTAATAAATACTCGTAACGACATTCTAGCAAAATACAGGCCTTCCAGGAAATAGTATCTAACGGAATTACTCAAATCGTGAATTTGGTGCAAAAACTCAGAACCCAATTTATACTGCGCCAGTCTGATTCGTTTCGCGAGTCAGTTTATTCTTCTACGCTCAGATTACTTTTTTTCAGTTTATTGACGTGCGCAATGTTTGATAATAAATATAGCTCATTTTCGTAGATCCTACTACCATAATGTGAATTGTTAAAGGCAAACCTCCAATAGTACCGATCAACGTAATAAATACTCGTAACGAAATTGCAGCAAAATTCAGGCCTTCCAGGTAATGATTTCTAACGGAATTACTCAAAACGTGAATTTAGTGCAAAAACACAGTACACTATTTTTAGTTTGCCAGATTTTTTGTTTCCCGAGTCATTTCATTCTTATATGTTCAGAATTCTATATTCAGTTTATTGATGTGCGTAATGTTTGATTATGAATATAGCTCATTTTCTAACATCATGTCAGCATAATGTGAATTGTTAAAAGCAAATCTCCAAAAGTACCGATCAACGAAATAAATACTCGAAATGGCATTGCAGCAAAATTCAGGCCTTCCAGGAAAAGGTATCTAACGGAATTACTCAAATCGTGAATTTAGTGCAAAAACTCAGAACACTATTTTTAGTTTGCCAGACTTATTTGTTTTGCGAGTCATTTTATACTTTTATGTTCAGAATAATATTTTCAGTTTATTGATGTGCGTAATGTTTTTTATAAATAAAGCTCATTTTCGTACATCATGTCAGCATAATGTGAATTTTTAAATGAAAACCTCTAAAAGTACCGATCAACGTAATAAATACTCGTAACGACATTTTAGCAAAATTCAGCCCTTCCAGGAAATGTTATCTAACGGAATTACTCAAATCGTGAATTTGGTGCAAAAACTCAGAACACAATTTTTAGTTTGCCAGTCTTATTTGTTTCGCGAGTCATTTTATTCATTTATGTTCAGAATACTATTTTAAATTTATTGATGTGCGTAATGTTTGATTATGAATATACCTCATTTTCGTACATCCTGCCAGCATAATGTGAATTGTTAAAGGCAAATGTCCAAAAGTACCGATCAACGTAATAAATACTCGTAACGAAATTGCAGCAAAATTCAGACCTTCCAGGAAATGGTATCTAACGGAATTACTCAAATCGTGACTTTGGTGCAAAACCTAAGAACACACTTTTTAGTCTCCCAATCTAATTTGTTTCGCGATTCATTTTATTCATTTATGTTCAGAATACCATTTTAAGTTTATTGGTATTCTTAATGTTTTTTAATAAATAAAGCTCATTTTCGTACACCCTGTCAGCATAATGTGAATTGTTAAAAGAAAACCTCTAAAAGTACCGATCAACGTAATAAATACTCGTAACGACATTGTAGCAAAATCCAGGCCTTCCAGGAAATGTTATCTAACGGAATTACTCAAATCGTGAATTTGGTGCAAAAACTCAGCACACAATTTTTTTATTTTCCAGTCTTATTTGTTTCGCGAGTCATTTTATTCATTTATGTTCAGAATACTATTTTTATATTATTGATGTGCGTAATGTTTGATTATGAATATGCCTCATTTTCTAGCTTCATGTCAGCATAATGTGAATTGTTAAAAGCAAATCTCCAAAAGCACCTATCAACGTAATATATACTCGTAATGGCATTGTATAAAAATTCAGGCCTTTCAGGAAATGGTATCTAACGGAATTACTCAAATCGTGAATTTAGTGCAAAAACTCAGAACACTATTTTTAGTTTGCCAGACATATTTTTCCGCAAGTCATTTTATTCTTATATGTTCAGAATTCTATATTCAGTTTATTGATGTGCGTAATGTTTGATAATGAATATAGCTCATTTTCTAACATCATGTCAGCATAATGTGAATTGTTAAAAGCAAACCTCTAAAAATACCGATCAACGTAATAAATACTTGTAACGACATTGCAGCAAAATTCAGGCCTTCCACGAAATGTTATCTAACGGAATTACTCAAATCGTGAATTGGGTACAAAACTCAGAACACAATTTTTATGTTTCCAGTTTAATTTGTTTCGCGAGTCATTTTATTCATTTATGTTCAGCATACTATTTTAACTTTATTGATGTGCGTTATGTTTAATTATGAATATAGCTCATTTTCCTTCATTATTTCAGCATAATGTGAATTGTTAAAGACAAATCTCCAAAAGTACCGATCAACTTAATAAATACTCGTAACGAAATCGCAGCAAAATTCAGGCCTTCCAGGAAATGGTATCTAACGGAATTACTCAAATCGTGAATTTAATGCAAACCGCGGAACATTATATTTAGTTCGCCAGACATATCTGTTTTGCGAGTCATTTTATTAATTTATGTTCAGAATATTATTTTATGTTTATTGATGTGCTAATGTTTAATTATGAACATTGCTCATTTACGTACATCCTGTCAGCATAATGTCAATTTTTAAAGGCAAATCTCCAAAAGTACCGATCAACGTAATAAATACTCGTAACGAAATTGCAGCAAAATTCATGCCTTACAGGAAATTGTTTCTAACCGAATTACTCAAATCGTGAAATTGGTAGAAAAACTCAGAACCCAATTTTTACTTCGCCAGTCCTATTCGTTTCGCGAGTCAATTTATTCTTCTACGCTCAGATTACTTTTCTTCAGTTTATTGATTTGCGCAATGTTTGATAATAAATATAGCTCATTTTCGTAGATCCTACTACCATAATGTGAATTGTTAAAAGCAAACCTCTAAAAATACCGATCAACGTAATAAATACTTGTAACGACATTGCAGCGAAATTCAGGCCTTCCAGGAAATATTATCTAACGGAATTACTCAAATCGTGAATTGGGTGCAAAACTCAGAACACAATTTTTAGTTTGCCAGTTTAATTTGTTTCGCGAGTCATTTTATTCATTTATGTTCAGAATACTATTTTAACTTTATTTATTTGCGTTATGTTAATTATGAATATAGCTCATTTTCCTTCATTCTGTCAGCATAATGTGAATTGTTAAAGACAAATCTCCAAACGTACCGATCAACGTAATAAATACTCGTAACGAAATTGCAGCAAAATTCAGGCCTTCCAGGTAAAGGTATCTAACGGAATTACTCAAATCGTGAATTTAGTGCAAAATCTCAGAACACTATTTTTAGTTTGCCAGACATATTTGTTTCGCGAGTCATTTTATTCTTATATGCTCAGAATTCTGTATTCAGTTTATTGATGTGCGTAATGTTTGATAATGAATATAGCTCATTTCCCAACATTAGGTCAGCTTAAACTGGATTGTTAAAAGCAAATCTCCAAAAGTACCGATCACGTAATAAATACTCGAAATGGCATTGCAGCAAAATTCAGGCCTTCCAGGAAATAGTATCTAATGGAAATACTCAAATCGTGAATTTAGTGCAAAAACTCAGAACATTATTTTTAGTTTGCCAGAATTCTTTGTTTTGCGAGTCATTTTATTCTTTTATTTTCAGAATAATATTTTCAGTTTATTGATGTGCGTAATTTTTTTTTATAAATAAAGCTCATTTTCTTACATCCTGCCAGCATAATGTGAATTTTTAAATGAAAACCTCTAAAATATCCGATCAACGTAATAAATACTCGTAACGAAATTGCAGCAAAATCCAGGCCTTCCAGGAAATGTTATCTAACGGAATTACTCAAATCGTGAATTTGGTCCAAGAACTCAGAACACAATTTTTAGTTTTCCAGTCTTATTTGTTTTGCGAGTCATTTCATTCATTTATGTTCAGAATACTATTTTTATATTATTGATGTGCTTAATGTTTTATTATGAATATAGCTCATTCTCTAACATCATGTCAGCATAATGTGAATTGTTAAAAGCAAATCTCCAAAAGTACCGATCACGTAATAAATACTAGAAAGGGCATTGCAGCAAAATTCATGCCTTCCAGGAAATGTTTTCAAACCGAATTATTCAAATCGTGAATTTAGTGCAAAAACTCAGGACATTATTTTTAGTTTGGTAGAATTTTTTGTTTAGCGAGTGATTTTATTCTTTTATGTTCAGAATACTATTTTCAGTTTATTGATGTTCGCAATGTTTCATAATAAATATAGCTCATTTTCGTACATCCTGCCACCAAAATGTTAATTATTAAAAGCAAATCTCCAAAAGTACCGATCAACGTAATAAATATTCGTAACGAAATTGCACCAAAATTCAGGCCTTCCATGAAATGGTATCTAACGGAATTTCTCAAATCCTGAATTTGGTGCAAATACTCAGAAGACAACTTTTAGTTTGCCAGTCTTATCTGTTTCGCGTGGTATTTTAGACATTTATGTTCAGAATACTATTTTCAGTTTATTGATGTGTGTAATGTTTTATTATAAATATTGCTCATTTTCGTACACCCTGTCAGCATAATGTGAATTGCAAAGGGAAACCTCTAAAGTTACCGATAAACGCAATAAATACTCGTAACGAAATTGCAGCAAAATTCAGGCCTTCCAGGAATTGGTATCTAACGGAATTACTCAAATCGTGAATTTAGTGCAAACCTCGGAATATTATATTTAGTTCGCCAGATATATTTGTTTTGCGAGTCATTTCATTATTTTATGTTCAGAATATTATGTTCAGTTTATTGATGTGCGTAATGTTTAATTATGAATAGAGCTCATTTTCGTACATCCTCTCAGCATAATATCAATTGTTAAAGGCAAATCTCCAAAAGTACCGATCAACGTATTAAATACTCGTAACGAAATTGCAGCAAAATTCATGCCTTCCAGGAAATGGTATCTAACGGAATTACTAAAATCGTGAATTTAGTGCAAACCTCGGAAAATTATATTTAGTTCGCCAGACATATGTGTTTTGCGAGTCATTTTATTATTTTATGTTCAGAAAATTATTTTCAGTTTATTGATGTGCGTAACATTTGATTATAAATATTGCTCATTTTCGTACAAACTGTGAGCATATTGTGAATTTCTAAAGGCAAATCTCTAAAAGTACAGATCAACGTAATAAATACTCGTAACGAAATTGCAGCAAAATTCAGACCTTCCAGGAAATTATTCTAACGGAATTACACAAATCGTGAATTTGGTGCAAAAACTCAGAACACAATTTTTAGTTTGCCCGTCTAATCTGTTTCACGAGTCAATTTATTCATTTATGTTAAGAATACCATTTTAAATTTATTGATGTGCCTAATGCTTTATTATAAATATAGCTCATTTTCGTACACCCTGTCAGTATAATGTGAATTGTTAAAAGCAAACCTCTAAAAATACCGATCAACGTAATAAATACTTGTAACGACATTGCAGCAAAATTCAGGCCTTCCACGAAATGTTATCTAACGGAATTACTCAAATCGTGAATTGGGTACAAAACTCAGAACACAATTTTTATGTTTCCAGTTTAATTTGTTTCGCGAGTCATTTTATTCATTTATGTTCAGCATACTATTTTAACTTTATTGATGTGCGTTATGTTTAATTATGAATATAGCTCATTTTCCTTCATTATTTCAGCATAATGTGAATTGTTAAAGACAAATCTCCAAAAGTACCGATCAACGTAATAAATACTCGTAACAGAAATCCTTAGCCAAAATTCAGGCCTTCAAATGGTATCTAACAGAATTACTCAAATCGTGAATTTATTCCAAACCTCGGAATATTATATTTATTTCGTCATACATATTTGTTTGAGTCATTTTATTATTTTATGTTTTAGAATATTTCACTTTATTGAGGTGTAATGTTTGTATAAATATTGCTCATTTCATTACTATCAGCATAATGTATGTAGTACAAGGAAACCTCAAAATTACCGATAAACGCAATAATACTCGTAACAAGAAATTACGTAAAAATTCAGGCCTTCCAAAATTCGTATCAAACGGAATTACTCAAATCATTAATTTAGTGCAAACCTCAGATATTATATTGATTCTCCAGATATATTTGTTTTTGCAGGTCATTTCATTTATTTTATGTTCAGAATACTATTTTCAGTTTATTGATGTGTGTAATGTTTTATTATAAATATTGCTCATTTTCGTACACCCTGTCAGCATAATGTGAATTGCAAAGGGAAACCTCTAAAGTTACCGATAAACGCAATAAATACTCTTAACGAAATTGCAGCAAAATTCAGGCCTTCCAGGAATTGGTATCTAACGGAATTATTCAAATCGTGAATTTAGTGCAAACCTCGGAATATTATATTTAGTTCGCCAGATATATTTGTTTTGCGAGTCATTTCATTTTTTTATGTTCAGAATATTATTTTCAGTTTATTGATATGCGTAACATTTGATTATAAATATTGCTCATTTTCGTACAAACTGTGAGTATATTGTTTATTTCTAAAGGCAAATCTCTAAAAGTACAGATCAACGTAATAAATACTCGTAACGAAATTGCAGCAAAATTCAGACCTTCCAGGAAATTATTCTAACGGAATTACACAAATCGTGAATTTGGTACAAAAACTCAGAACACAATTTTTCGTTTGCCCGTCTAATCTGTTTCACGAGTCATTTTATTCATTTATGTTAAGAATACCATTTTAAATTTATTGATTTGCCTAATGCTTTATTATAAATATTGCTCATTTTAATACACCCTGTCAGTATAATGTGAATTGTTAAAGGCAAACCTCTAAAAATACTGATCAACGTAATAAATGCTTGTAACGACATTGTAGCAAAATTCAGGCCTTCCACGAAATGTTATCTAACGGAATTACTCAAATCGTGAATTGGGTACAAAACTCAGAACACAATTTTTAGTTTGCCAGTTTAATTTGTTTCGCGAGTCATTTTATTCATTTATGTTCAGAATACTATTTTAACTTTATTGATGTGCGTTATGTTAATTATGAATATAGCTCATTTTCCTTCATTCTGTCAGCATAATGTGAATTGTTAAAGACAAATCTCCAAAAGTACCGATCAACGTAATAAATACTCGTAACGAAATTGCAGCAAAATTCAGGCCTTCCAGGAAAAGGTATCTAACGGAATTACTCAAATCGTGAATTTAGTGCAAAATCTCAGAACACTATTTTTAGTTTGCCAGACATATTTGTTTCGCGAGTCATTTTATTCTTATATGCTCAGAATTCTGTATTCAGTTTATTGATGTGCGTAATGTTTGATTATGAATATAGCTCATTTCCCAACATCAGGTCAGCATAAAGTGGATTGTTAAAAGCAAATCTCCAAAAGTACCGATCACGTAATAAATACTCGAAATGGCATTGCAGCAAAATTCAGGCCTTCCAGGAAATAGTATCTAATGGAAATACTCAAATCGTGAATTTAGTGCAAAAACTCAGAACATTATTTTTAGTTTGCCAGAATTCTTTGTTTTGCGAGTCATTTTATTCTTTTATTTTCAGAATAATATTTTCAGTTTATTGATGTGCGTAATTTTTTTTTATAAATAAAGCTCATTTTCTTACATCCTGCCAGCATAATGTGAATTTTTAAATGAAAACCTCTAAAAGTTCCGATCAACGTAATAAATACTCGTAACGAAATTGCAGCAAAATCCAGGCCTTCCAGGAAATGTTATCTAACGGAATTACTCAAATCGTGAATTTGGTCCAAGAACTCAGAACACAATTTTTAGTTTTCCAGTCTTATTTGTTTTGCGAGTCATTTCATTCATTTATGTTCAGAATACTATTTTTATATTATTGATGTGCTTAATGTTTTATTATGAATATAGCTCATTCTCTAACATCATGTCAGCATAATGTGAATTGTTAAAAGCAAATCTCCAAAAGTACCGATCACGTAATAAATACTAGAAAGGGCATTGCAGCAAAATTCATGCCTTCCAGGAAATGTTTTCAAACCGAATTATTCAAATCGTGAATTTAGTGCAAAAACTCAGGACATTATTTTTAGTTTGGTAGAATTTTTTGTTTAGCGAGTGATTTTATTCTTTTATGTTCAGAATACTATTTTCAGTTTATTGATGTTCGCAATGTTTCATAATAAATATAGCTCATTTTCGTACATCCTGCCACCAAAATGTTAATTATTAAAAGCAAATCTCCAAAAGTACCGATCAACGTAATAAATATTCGTAACGAAATTGCACCAAAATTCAGGCCTTCCATGAAATGGTATCTAACGGAATTTCTCAAATCCTGAATTTGGTGCAAATACTCAGAAGACAACGTTTAGTTTGCCAGTCTTATCTGTTTCGCGTGGTATTTTAGACATTTATGTTCAGAATACTATTTTCAGTTTATTGATGTGTGTAATGTTTTATTATAAATATTGCTCATTTTCGTACACCCTGTCAGCATAATGTGAATTGCAAAGGGAAACCTCTAAAGTTACCGATAAACGCAATAAATACTCTTAACGAAATTGCAGCAAAATTCAGGCCTTCCAGGAATTGGTATCTAACGGAATTATTCAAATCGTGAATTTAGTGCAAACCTCGGAATATTATATTTAGTTCGCCAGATATATTTGTTTTGCGAGTCATTTCATTTTTTTATGTTCAGAATATTATTTTCAGTTTATTGATATGCGTAACATTTGATTATAAATATTGCTCATTTTCGTACAAACTGTGAGTATATTGTTTATTTCTAAAGGCAAATCTCTAAAAGTACAGATCAACGTAATAAATACTCGTAACGAAATTGCAGCAAAATTCAGACCTTCCAGGAAATTATTCTAACGGAATTACACAAATCGTGAATTTGGTACAAAAACTCAGAACACAATTTTTCGTTTGCCCGTCTAATCTGTTTCACGAGTCATTTTATTCATTTATGTTAAGAATACCATTTTAAATTTATTGATTTGCCTAATGCTTTATTATAAATATTGCTCATTTTAATACACCCTGTCAGTATAATGTGAATAGTTAAAGGCAAACTTCTAAAAGTACCGATCATCGTAATGAATATTCGTAACGACATTGCAGCAAAATTCAGGCCTTCCAGGAAATGTTATCTAACGGAATTACTCAAATCGTGAATTGGGTACAAAACTCAGAACACAATTTTTAGTTTGCCAGTTTAATTTGTTTCGCGAGTCATTTTATTCATTTATGTTCAGAATACTATTTTAAGTTTATTGATGTGCTTAATTTTTAATTATGAATATAGCTCATTTACGTACATCCTGTCAGCATAATGTCAATTGTTAAAGGCAAATCTCCAAAAGTACCGATCAACGTAATAAAAACTCGTAACGAAATTGCAGCAAAATTCAGGCCTTCCAGGAAATGGTATCTAACGGAATTACTCAAATCATGAATTTAGTGCAAACCTCGGAACGTTATATTTAGTTCGCAAGACATATTTGTTTTGCGAGTCATTTTATTATTTTTTTTCCAGAATATTATTTTCAGTTTTTTGATGTGCCTAATGTTTAATTATGAATATAGCTCATTTTCGTACATCCTGTCAGCATAATGTCAATCGTTATAGGCATATATCCAAAAGTACCGATCAACGTAATAAATACTCGTAACAAAATTGCAGCAAAAGTCAGGCCTTCCAGCAAATGTTATCTAAAGGAATTACTAAAATCGTGAATTTAGTGCAAACCTCGGAACGTTATATTTAGTTCGCAAGACATATTTGTTTTGCGAGTCATTTTATTATTTTTTGGCCAGAATATTATTTTCAGTTTTTTGATATGCCTAAGTTTTAATTATGAATATAGCTCATTTTCGTACATCCTATCAGCATAATGTCAATTGTTAAGGCAAATATCAAAAAGTACCGATCAACGTAATAAATACTCGTAACAAAATTGCAACAAAATTCAGGCCTTCCAGCAAATGTTATCTAACGGAATTACTAAAATTGTGAATTTAGTGCAAACCTCGGAACGTTATATTTAGTTTGCCAGACATATTTCTTTTGCGAGTCATTTTATTACTTTTTATACAGAATATTATTTTCAGTTTCTTGATGTGCGTAATGTACGTTATGAATATAGCTCATTTTCGTACATCCTGTCAGCATAATGTCAATCGTTAAAGGCATATATCAGTACCACCGATCAACGTAATAAATACTCATGGCAAGTGCAATAAAATTCAGACCTTGTAAATGTTATCTAAAGGAATTACTAAAATCGTGAATTTAAGTACAAACCTCAGAACGTTATATTTCGTTCGCAAGACATATTTGTTTACTTGAGTCATTCTATTATTTTGGCCAGAATATTTTCCAGTTTTTATTCCACAAGTTTAATTATGAATATAGCTCATTTTCGGCCTATCAGCATAATGTATTGGGGCAGTATCCAAAAAGTACCGATCAACGTAATAAATACTCATAACAAAATTGCGGCAATTTCGACCTTCAGCAAATGTTATCTTGGAATTACTAAATTGGCAGATTTGAGTGCAAACCTCGGAACGTTATATTTAGTTTGCCAGACATATTTGTTTTGCGAGTCATTTTATTATTTTTTATACAGAATATTATTTTCAGTTTCTTGATGTGCGTAATGTACGTTATATATATTGCTCATTTTTGAACATCCTGTCAGCATAATGTGAATTGTTAAAGGCAAATCTCCAACCGTATCGATCAACGAAATAAATACTCGTAACGAAATTGCAGCAAAATTCAGGCCTTCCCTGAAACATTATCTAACGTAATTACTCAAATCGTGAGTTAAGTGCAAAAACTCAGAACACAAGTTTTAGTTTGCCAGTCTTATTTGTTTTGTAAGTCATTTTATTATTTTCTGTCCAGAATATTATTTTCAGTTTTTTTATGTGCCTAAGGTTTAATTATGAATATAGCTCATTTTCGTACATCCTGACAGCATAATGTGAATTTTTAAAGGCAAAACTCTAAAAGTACCGATCAACGTAATAAATACTCGTAACGAAATTGCAGCAAAATTCAGGCCTTCCCGGAAATGTTATTTAACGTAATTACTAAAATCGTGAATTGAGTGCAAAAACTCAGAACAAAAATTTTAGTTTGCCAGTCTTATTTGTTTCGCGAGTCATTTTATTCTTTTTTGTTCAGATTACATTTTTCAGTTTATTGATGCTCGTAATGTTTGATAATAAATATAGCTCGTTTTCAGTACATCCTGCCAGCATAATGTTAATTGTTATAAGCAAATCTCCAAAAGCACCGATCAACGTAATAAATACTCATAACAAAATTGCACCAAAATTCGGGCCTTCCCGGAAATGTTATCTAACGGAATTACTCCACTCGTGAATTTTGTGCAAAAACTCATAACACAATTTTTAGTTTGCCTGTCTTTTTTGTTTCGCGCGTCATTTTATTTATCTATGTTCAGAATACTTTTTTTAAGTTTATTGATGTGCGTAATGTTTGATAATAAATATAGTTCATTTTCGTACATCCTGTCAGCAAAATGTGAATGGTTAAAGGCAAATCTCCAACAGTTCCCATCAACGCAATAAATACTCGTAACGAAATTGCAGCAAAATTCAGGCCTTCCAGGATATGGTATCTAACGGAATTACTTAAATCTTCAATTTAGTGCAAACCTCGGAACATATTATTTAGTTCGCCAGAAATATTTGTTTTGCTAGTCATTTCATTATTTTATGTACAAAATATTATTTTCAGTTTCTTGATGTGCGTAATTTTTGATTATATATATTGCTCATTTTCGACCATCCTGTCATCATAATGTGAATTTTTAAAGGCAAATCTCCAACAGTATCGATCAACGTAATAAATACTCGTAACGAAATTGCAGCAAAATTCAGGCCTTCCCGGAAATGTTATCTAACGTAATTACTTAAATCGTGAGTTAAATGCAAAAACTCAGAACACAAGTTTAATTTGCCAGTCTTATTTGTTTTGCGAGTCATTTTATTATTTTATGTTCAGAATATTATTTTAAGTTTATTGAATTTCTTAATGTTTAATTATGAATATAACTCATTTTCGTACATCCTGTCAGCATAATGTCAATTGTTAAAGGCAAATCTCCAAAAGTACCGATCAACGTAATAAATAATCGTACCGAAATTGCAGCAAAATTCAGGCCTTCCAGGAAATGGTATCTAACGGAATTACTCAAATCGTGAATTTAGTGCAAACCTCGGAACATTATATTTAGTTCGCAAGACATATTTGTTTTGCGAGTCATTTTATTATTTTCTGTCCAGAATATTATTTTCAGTTTTTTTATGTGCCTAATGTTTAATTATGAATATAGTTCATTTTCGTACATTCTGTCAGCCTAATGTCAATTGTTAAAGGCTAATCTCTAAAAGTACCGATCAACGTAATAAATTCTCGTAACGAAATTGCAGCAAAATTCAGGCCCTTCAGGTTTTGGTATCTAACGCAATTACTCAAATCGTGAATTTATTGCAAACCGCGGAACATTATATTTAGTTCGCCAGACATATTTGTTTTGCGAGTCATTTTATTATTTTATGTTCAGAATATTATTTTCAGTTTTTTTATGTGCCTAATGTTTAATTATGAATATTGCTCATTTTCGTACATCATGACAGCATAATGTGAATTTTTAAAGGCAAATCTCTAAAAGTACCGATCAACGTAATAAATACTCGTAACGAAATTGCAGCAAAATTCATGCCTTCCCGGAAATGCTATCTAACGTAATTACTCAAATCGTGAATTAAGTGCAAAATCTCAGAACACAAGTTTTAGTTTGCCAGTCTTATTTGTTTCGCGAGTCATTTTATTCTTTTATGTTCAGATTACATTTTTCAGTTTATTGATGCTCGTAATGTTTGATAATAAATATAGCTCATTTTCGTACATCCTGCCAGCATAATGTCAATTGTTAAAAGCAAATCTCCAAAAGCACCGATCAACGTAATAAATACTCATAACGAAATTGCACCAAAATTCGGGCCTTCCCGGAAATGTTATCTAACGGAATTACTCAAATCGTGAATTTGGTGCAAAAACTCAATTTTTAGTTTGCCTGTCTTATTTGTTTCGCGTGTCATTTTATTCATCTATGTTCAGAATACTTTTTTAAGTTTATTGATGTGCGTAATGTTTGATAATAAATATAGCTAATTTTCGTACATCCTGTCAGCACATTGTGAATGGTTAAAGGCAAATCTCCAACAGTACCGATCAGCGTAATAAATACTCGTAACGACATTGGTGCAAAATTCGGGCCTTCCAGGAAATTGTATCTGTCGGAATTACTCAAATCGTGAATTTGGTGCAAAAACAATATTTTTAGTATGCCAGACTTATTTGTTTCGCGTGTCATTATATTCATTTATGTTCAGAACAGTATTTTAAGTTTATTGGTGTGCGTAATGTTTAATAATTTATATAGCTTATTTTCGTACATTCTGTCAGCATAATGTCAATTGTTAAAGGCTAATCTCCAAAAGTACCGATCAACGTAATAAATACTCGTAACGAAATTGCAGCAAAATTCAGGCCTTCCCGCAAATGAACACAATTTTTAGTTTGCCTGTCTTATTTGTTTCGCGCGTCATTTTTTCATTTATTTTCAGAATACTATTTTAAGTTTATTTATGTGCGTAATATTTGATAATAAATAGAGCTCATTTTCGTACATCCTGTCATTGCAGCAAAATTCAGGCCTTCCTGGAAATGATATCTAACGGAATTATTCAAATCGCGAATTTGGTGCAAAAACTCTGAACACAATTTTTAGTTAGCCAATTTTATATGTTTCACGAGTCATTTTATTCATTTATGTTCAGAATACTATTTAAAGTTTATTGATGTGCTTAATTTTTAATTATGAATATAGCTCATTTTCGTACATCCTGTCAGCATAATGTCAATTGTTAAAGGCAAATCTCCAAAAGTACCGATCAACGTAATAAAAACTCGTAACGAAATTGCAGCAAAATTCAGGCCTTCCAGGAAATGGTATCTAACGGAATTACTCAAATCATGAATCTAGTGCAAACCTCGGAACGTTATATTTAGTTCGCAAGACATATTTGTTTTGCGAGTCATTTTATTATTTTTATTCCAGAATATTATTTTCAGTTTTTTGATGTGCCTAATGTTTAATTATGAATATAGCTCATTTTCGTACATCCTGTCAGCATAATGTCAATCGTTATAGGCATATATCCAAAAGTACCGATCAACGTAATAAATACTCGTAACAAAATTGCAGCAAAATTCAGGCCTTCCAGCAAATGTTATCTAAAGGAATTACTAAAATCGTGAATTTAGTGCAAACCTCGGAACGTTATATTTAGTTCGCAAGACATATTTGTTTTGCGAGTCATTTTATTATTTTTTGGCCAGAATATTATTTTCAGTTTTTTGATATGCCTAAGTTTTAATTATGAATATAGCTCATTTTCGTACATCCTATCAGCATAATGTCAATTGTTAAGGCAAATATCAAAAAGTACCGATCAACGTAATAAATACTCGTAACAAAATTGCAACAAAATTCAGGCCTTCCAGCAAATGTTATCTAACGGAATTACTAAAATTGTGAATTTAGTGCAAACCTCGGAACGTTATATTTAGTTTGCCAGACATATTTCTTTTGCGAGTCATTTTATTACTTTTTATACAGAATATTATTTTCAGTTTCTTGATGTGCCTAGAAGTTTAATTATGAATATAGCTCATTTCGTACATCTATCATATAATGTATCAATTGTTAAGGCAAATATCAAAAAGTGCCGATCAACGTAATAAATACTCGTAACAAATTGCAGCAAAATTCAGGCCTTCCAGCAAATGTTATCTAACGGAATTACTACAATCATTGAATTTAGTGCAAACCTCGCAACGTTAATATTTAGTTTGCCAGACATATTTGTTTTGCGAGTCATTTGTATTTTTATACAGAATATTATTTTCAGTTTCTTGATGTGCGTAATGTACGTTATATATATTGCTCATTTTTGAACATCCTGTCAGCATAATATCATTGAAAGGCAATCTCCAACCGTATCGATCAACGAAATAAATACTCGTAACGAAATTGCAGCATAAATTCCAGGCCTTCCCTGAAACATTATCTAACGTAATTACTCAAATCGTGAGTTAAGTGCAAAAGCTCAGAACACAAGTTTGAGTTTGCCAGTCTTATTTGTTTTGTAAGTCATTTTATTATTTTCTGTCCAGAATAGTATTTTCAGTTTTTTATGTGCCTAAAGGTTTAATATGAATATAGCTCATGTTTCGTACATCCTGACAGCATAATGTGAATTTTTAAAGGCAAAACTCTAAAGGTACCGATCAACGTAATAAATACTCGTAACGAAGTACGAAAGCAAAATTCAGGCCTTCCCGGAAATGTTGTTAACGTAATTACTAAAATCGTGATTGAGTGCAAAACTCAGAACACAAATTTAGTTGCCAGTCTATTTGTTCGCGAGTCATTTTATTCTTTTTGTTCAGATTACATTTTCAGTTGTGATGATAATAATGTTTTGATATGGCCGTATAGCTCGTTTCAGTACATCCTGCCAGCATAATGTTGAATTGTTATAAGCAAATCTCCACAGCACCGATCAACGTTATAAATACTCATAACAAAATTGCACCAAAATTCAGGCCTTCCCGGAAATGTATCTAACGGAATTACTCCACTCGTGAATTTTGTGCAAAAACTCATAACACAATTTTAGTTGCCAGTCTTTTTGTTTCGCGCGTCATTTTGTTATCTATGTTCAGAATACTTTTTAAGTTTATTGATGTGCGTAATGTTTGATAATAAATATAGTTCATTTCATCTTACATCCTGTCAACCAAAATGTGAGATAGTTAAAGACAAATCCCAACAGTTCCCATCAACACAATAAATACTCATGTGAGAGTACCTTAAAATTCAGGCCTTCCAGGATATGAGGTATCCTAGCTGGAGTACTTAAATCTTGAATTTAGTGCAAACCTCGGAACATATTATTTAGTTCGCCATAAGTATTTGTTTTGCTAGTCATTTCATTATTTTATGTACAAAATATTATTTCAGTTTCTTGATGTACGTAATTTTGATATATATTGCTCATTTCGACCATCCTGTCATCATAATGTGAATTTTTAAGGCAAATCTCCAACAGTATCGATCAACGTAATAAATACTCGTAAGTACAGCAAAATTCAGGCCTTCGGAAATGTTATCGCGTAATTACTTAAATCGTGTGGATTAAATGCAAAAACTCAGAACACAAGTTTAATTTGCCAGTCTTATTTGTTTTGCGAGTCATTTTGTATTTTATATTCCGAATATTATTTTAAGTTTATTGGTACTTAATGTTTAATTATAGATATAACTCATTTCGTACATCTGTCAGCATAATGTCCAATTGTTAAAGGCAAATCTCCAAAGTACCGATCAACGTAATAAATGTGTACCGAAATTACAGCAAAATTCAGACCTTCAAATGGTATCTAACAGAATTACTCAAATCGTGAATTTAGTACAAACCTGAACATTATATTTAGTTATAAAGTATATTTGTTTTACGAGTCATTTTAATATTTTCTGTCAGAATATTATTTTCAGTTTTTTATGTGCCTAATGTTTAATTATGAATATAGTTCATTTCGTACATTCTATCAGCCTAATGTCAATTATTTAAAGAAACAGAAAATCTCTAAAGTACCGATCAACGTAATAAATACTCTTAACAAATTGCAGCAAAATTCCAGGCCCTTCAGGTTTGGTATCTAACGCAATACTCAAATCATTGAATTTATTGCAAACCGCAGAACAGTATGTTGGATTCGCCAGACATATTTTTTGGCGAGTCATTTTATTGTACATGTTCAGAATATTATTTTCAGTTTTTTATGTACTAATGTTTTAATTATGAATATTGCTCATTTGTTACATCTTGACAGCATAATGTGAATTTTACGAGCAAATCTCTAAAGTACCGATCAGCAATAAATACTCGTAACAGAGTGACAAAATTCATGCCTTCCAAATGCTATCTAGCGTAATTATCAAATCGTGAATTAAGTGCAAAATCTCAGAACACAAGTTTTAGTTTACCAGTCTTATTTGTTTCGCGAGTCATTTATTCTTTTATGTTCAGATTACATTTTCAGTTTATTGATGCTCGTAATGTTTGATAATAAATATAGCTCATTTCGTACATCCACAGCATAATGTCTATTGTTAAAAGCCAAATCTCCAAAAGCACCGATCAACGTAATAAATACTCATAACGAAATTGCACAAAATTTGGGCCTTTCCGGAAATATTTATCCTAGCAGAATTACTCAAATCGTGGTGGTGCAAAACTCAATTTTTAGTTTGCCTGTCTTATTTGTTTTTCGCGTGTCATTTTATTCATCTATATTCCAGAATACTTTTTAAGTTTATTGATGTGCGTAATGTTTGATATGCATCTATAGCTAATTTTCGTACATCCTGTCAGCACATTGTGAATGGTTAAAACCAAATCTCCAGTACCGATCAGCGTAATAAATACTCGTAACATTGGTGCAAAATTCGGGCCTTCAAATTTATCTGTCGAATTACTCAAATGCTGAATTTGGTGCAAAACAATATTTTTTGGTATGCCAGACTTATTTGTTCGCGTGTCATTATATTCATTTATGTTCAAGAACACTTATTTTAAGTTTATTGGTGTGCGTAATGTTTAATAATTTATATAGCTTATTTTCGTACATTCTGTCAGCATAATGTCAATTGTTAAAGGCTAATCTCCAAAAGTACAGATCAACGTAATAAATACTCGTAACGAAATTGCAGCAAAATTCAGGCCTTCCCGCAAATGTTATCTAACGGAATTACTCAAATCGTGAATTTAGTGTAAAAACTCAGAACACAATTTTTAGTTTGCCTGTCTTATTTGTTTCGCGCGTCATTTTTTCATTTATTTTCAGAATACTATTTTAAGTTTATTTATGTGCGTAATATTTGATAATAAATAGAGCTCATTTTCATACATCCTGTCATTGTAGCAAAATTCAGGCCTTCCTGGAAATGATATCAAACGGAATTATTCAAATAGTGAATTTGGTGCGAAAACTCAGAACACAATTTTTAGTTAACCAATTTTATTTGTTTCGCGAGTCATTTTATTCATTTATGTTCAGAATACTATTTTAAGTTTATTGATGTGCTTAATTTTTAATTATGAATATAGCTCATTTTCGTACATCCTGTCAGCATAATGTCAATTAATAAAGGCAAATCTCAAAAGTACCAATCAACATAATAAAACTCGTAACGAAATTGCAGCAAAATTCCAGGCCTTCCAGAATGGTATCTAACAGATTACTCAAATCATAATTTACAAACCTCAGACGTTATATTTAGTTCGCAAAGACATATTTGTTTTGCAGTCATTTATATTTTTCCAGAATATTATTTTCCAGTTTTTGATGTGCCTAATGTTTAATTATGAATATAGCTCATTTCATTTCATCCTGTCAGCATAATGTCAATCGTTATAGGCATATATCCAAAAGTACCGATCAACGTAATAAATACTCCTAACAAAATTGCAGCAAAAATTCAGGCCTTCCAGCAAGTATTCTAAAGATTAGCCAAAATCGTGAATTTAGTGCAAACCTCGGAACGTTATATTTAGTTCGCAAGACTATTTGTTTTGCGAGTCATTTTCTATTATTATTTTTGTCCAGATATTATTTTCGGTTTTTTATGTGCCTAAGTTTAATTATGAATATAAGCTCATTTTCGTACATACTGTCAGCATAATGTCAATCGTTAAAGGCATATATCCAAAGTACCGATCCAACGTAATAAATACTCGTAGCAAAATTGCAGCAAAATTCAGGCCCCTTGTAAATGTTATCTAAAGGAATTACTAAAATCGTGAATTTAGTGCAAACCTCGGAACGTTATATTTAGTTCGCGAACATGTATTTGTTTTTGCGAGTCCTTTTATTATTTTTGGCCAGAATATTATTTTCCAGTTTTTGATATGCCTAGAAGTTTAATTATGAATATAGCTCATTTCGTACATCTATCATATAATGTATCAATTGTTAAGGCAAATATCAAAAAGTGCCGATCAACGTAATAAATACTCGTAACAAATTGCAGCAAAATTCAGGCCTTCCAGCAAATGTTATCTAACGGAATTACTACAATCATTGAATTTAGTGCAAACCTCGCAACGTTAATATTTAGTTTGCCAGACATATTTGTTTTGCGAGTCATTTGTATTTTTATACAGAATATTATTTTCAGTTTCTTGATGTGCGTAATGTACGTTATATATATTATCATTTTGAACATCCTGTCAGCATAATATCATTGAAAGGCAATCTCAACCGTATCGATCAACGAAATAAATACTCGTAACGAAATTGCAATAAATTCCAGGCCTTCCCTGAAACATTATCTAACGTAATTACTCAAATCGTGAGTTAAGTGCAAAAGCCAGAACACAAGTTTGATTTGCCAGTCTTATTTGTTTTGTAAGTCATTTTATTATTTTCTGTCAGAATAGTATTTTCAGTTTTTTATGTACCTAAAGGTTTAATTGAATATAATGTTTCGTACATCTGACAGCATAATGTGAATTTTTAAAGGCAAAACTCTAAAGGTACCGATCAACGTAATAAATACTCGTAACGAAGTACGAAAGCAAAATTCAGGCCTTCCAAATGTTGTTAACGTAATTACTAAAATCGTGATTGAGTGCAAAACTCAGAACACAAATTTAGTTGCCAGTCTATTTGTTCGCGAGTCATTTTATTCTTTTTGTTCAATTACATTTTCAGTTGTGATATAATAATGTTTTGATATGGCCGTATAGCTCGTTTCAGTACATCCTGCCAGCATAATGTTGAATTGTTATAAGCAAATCTCCACAGCACCGATCAACGTTATAAATACTCATAACAAAATTGCACAAAATTCAGGCCTTCCCGGAAGTATCTAACGGAATTACTCACTCGTGAATTTTGTGCAAAAACTCATAACACAATTTTAGTTGCCAGTCTTTTTGTTTCGCGTCATTTTGTTATCTATGTTCAGAATACTTTTTAAGTTTATTGATGTGCGTAATGTTTGATAATAAATATAGTTCATTTCATTTACATCCTGTCAACCAAAATGTAGATAGTTAAAGACAAATCAACAGTTCCCATCAACACAATAAATACTCATGTGAGAGTACCTTAAAATTCAGGCCTTCCAGGATATGAGGTATCCTAGCTGGAGTACTTAAATCTTGAATTTAGTGCAAACCTCGGAACATATTATTTAGTTCATAAGTATTTGTTTTGCTAGTCATTTCATTATTTTATGTACAAAATATTATTTCAGTTTCTTGATGTACGTAATTTTGATATATATTGCTATTTCGACCATCCTGTCATCATAATGTGAATTTTTAAGGCAAATCTCCAACAGTATCGATCAACGTAATAAATACTCGTAAGTACAGCAAAATTCAGGCCTTCGGAAATGTTATCGCGTAATTACTTAAATCGTGTGGATTAAATGCAAAAACTCAGAACACAAGTTTAATTTGCCAGTCTTATTTGTTTTGCGAGTCATTTTGTATTTTATATTCCGAATATTATTTTAAGTTTATTGGTACTTAATGTTTAATTATAGATATAACTCATTTCGTACATCTGTCAGCATAATGTCCAATTGTTAAAGGCAAATCTCCAAAGTACCGATCAACGTAATAAATGTGTACCGAAATTACAGCAAAATTCAGACCTTCAAATGGTATCTAACAGAATTACTCAAATCGTGAATTTAGTACAAACCTGAACATTATATTTAGTTATAAAGTATATTTGTTTTACGAGTCATTTTAATATTTTCTGTCAGAATATTATTTTCAGTTTTTTATGTGCCTAATGTTTAATTATGAATATAGTTCATTTCGTACATTCTATCAGCCTAATGTCAATTATTTAAAGAAACAGAAAATCTCTAAAGTACCGATCAACGTAATAAATACTCTTAACAAATTGCAGCAAAATTCCAGGCCCTTCAGGTTTGGTATCTAACGCAATACTCAAATCATTGAATTTATTGCAAACCGCAGAACAGTATGTTGGATTCGCCAGACATATTTTTTGGCGAGTCATTTTATTGTACATGTTCAGAATATTATTTTCAGTTTTTTATGTACTAATGTTTTAATTATGAATATTGCTCATTTGTTACATCTTGACAGCATAATGTGAATTTTACGAGCAAATCTCTAAAGTACCGATCAGCAATAAATACTCGTAACAGAGTGACAAAATTCATGCCTTCCAAATGCTATCTAGCGTAATTATCAAATCGTGAATTAAGTGCAAAATCTCAGAACACAAGTTTTAGTTTACCAGTCTTATTTGTTTCGCGAGTCATTTATTCTTTTATGTTCAGATTACATTTTCAGTTTATTGATGCTCGTAATGTTTGATAATAAATATAGCTCATTTCGTACATCCACAGCATAATGTCTATTGTTAAAAGCCAAATCTCCAAAAGCACCGATCAACGTAATAAATACTCATAACGAAATTGCACAAAATTTGGGCCTTTCCGGAAATATTTATCCTAGCAGAATTACTCAAATCGTGGTGGTGCAAAACTCAATTTTTAGTTTGCCTGTCTTATTTGTTTTTCGCGTGTCATTTTATTCATCTATATTCCAGAATACTTTTTAAGTTTATTGATGTGCGTAATGTTTGATATGCATCTATAGCTAATTTTCGTACATCCTGTCAGCACATTGTGAATGGTTAAAACCAAATCTCCAGTACCGATCAGCGTAATAAATACTCGTAACATTGGTGCAAAATTCGGGCCTTCAAATTTATCTGTCGAATTACTCAAATGCTGAATTTGGTGCAAAACAATATTTTTTGGTATGCCAGACTTATTTGTTCGCGTGTCATTATATTCATTTATGTTCAAGAACACTATTTTAAGTTTATTGGTGTGCGTGTGTTTAATAATTTATATAGCTTATTTTCGTACATTCTGTCAGCATAATGTCAATTGTTAAAGGCTAATCTCCAAAGGTACAGATCAACGTAATAAATACTCGTAACGAAATTGCAGCAAAATTCAGGCCTTCCACCAAATGTTATCTAACGGAATTACTCAAATCGTGAATTTAGTGTAAAACTCAGAACACAATTTTTAGTTTGCCTGTCTTATTTGTTTCGCGTCATTTTTTCATTTATTTTCAGAATACTACTATTTTAAGTTTATTTATGTGCGTAATATTTGATAATAAATAGAAGCTCATTTTCATTACATCCTGTCATTTTACATAAAAGAGTGAGCCTTCCTAGAATGATATCTAGCAGGTTATTTCAGTCTTAATTTGAGATTTTAAAACTCTAAACACAATTTTAGTTAGCCCATTTTATATGTTTCACGAGTCATTTTTATTCATTTATGTTGAGGCCTATTTAAGTTTATTGATGTACTTAATTTTTAATTATGAATATAGCTCATTTCGTACATCCACCTGTCAGCATAATATCCAATTATTTAAAGGCAAATCTCAAAAGTACCGATCAACGTAATAAAACTGTAACAAGTACAGCAAAATTCAGGCCTTCAAAAGAGTAGTATCTAACATAAATCATGAATCTAGTGCAAACCTCAGAACGTTATATTTAGTTCATAGAACATATTTGTTTTGCGAGTCATTTCAATATTTTTTTTCAGAATATTATTTTCCAGTTTTTTATTTGCCTAATGTTTAATTATGAATATAGTTCATTTTCATTTTTATTCTGTCAACTAATATCCCGTTGTTAAAGGCTAATCTCTGAGTACCGATCAACGTAATATGCTCGTAACAGAGAGTACGCCAAAAATTCGGCCTTTTCAGGTTTTGGTATCTAACACAATTACTCAAATCGTGAATTGTACAAAACCATAGACAATGTATTTGATTCATAAACATATTTTTTGAGTCATTTTATTATTTTATATTCAGAATATTATTTTCCAGTTTTATGTGCCTAATGTTTATTATGAATATTGCCATTTTCGTACATCATGACAGCATAATGTGAATTTTTTAAAGGCAAATCTCTAAAAGTACCGATCAACGTAATAAATACTCGTAACAGGAAATTGCAGCAAACTTCATGCCTTCCCGAATGCTATCTAACGTAATTACTCAAATCGTGAATTAAATTGCAAAATCTCAGAACACAAGTTTTGAGGTTACCTGTCTTATTTGTTCGCAAGTCATTTTATTCTTTAATGTTCGAATTACATTTTTCAGTTTATTGATGCTCATGTGTTTGATAATACGTATAGCTCATTTCGTACATCCTGCCTGCATAATGTTAATTGTTAAAAGCAAATCTCCAAAGCACCGATCAGCAATAAATACTCATAACGAAATTGCGCAAATTCAGACTTCCGGAAATGTTATCTAGATTACTCAAATGGTAATTTGGTGCAAAAACTCAATTTTTAGTTTGCCTGTCTTTATTTGTTCGCGTGTCATTTTTATTCATCTATGTTCAGAATACTTTTTAAGTTTATTGATATTGCGTATTTGATGACAAATAGCTAATTTTCACACATCCTGTCAGCACATTGTGAATGGTTAAAGGCAAATCTCCAACGAAACGTCAAAAGCGTAATAAATACTCGTAACGACATTGGTGCAAAATTCGGGCCTTCCAGAAATTGTATCATCGGAATTACTCAATCCATTAATTTGGTGCAAACAATATTTTAGTATACCAGACTTATTTGTTTCGCGTGTCGTATTCATTTATGTTCAAGAACACTATTTTAGTTTATTGGTGTGCTAATGTTTAATAATTTATATAGCTTATTTCATTTTTATTCTGTCAGCATAATGTCAATTGTTAAAGGCTAATCTCCAAAAGTACAGATCAACGTAATAAATACTCGTAACGAAATCGCAGCAAAATTCAGGCCTTCCAGGATATGGTATCTAACGGAATTACACAAATCGTGAATTTAGTGCAAACCTCGGAACATTATATTTAGTTCGCGAGACATATTTGTTTGGTGAGTCATTTTATTATTTTATGTACAGAATATTATTTTCAGTTTTTTGATGTGCCTAATGTTTAATTATAAATATAGCTCATTTTCGTAAATCCTGTCAGCATAATGTCAATCGTTAAAGGTAAATCTACAAAAGTACCGATCAACGTAATAAATACTCGTAAAGAAATTGCAGCAAAATTCAGGGCTTCCAGGAAATGGTATCTAACGGAATTACTCAAAGCGTGCAAACCTCGGAACATTATATTTAGTTCGCCACACATATTTGTTTTGCGAGTCATTTTATTATTTTATGTTCAGAATATTATTTTCAGTTTATTGATGTGCGTAATGATTGATTATAAATATTGCTCATTTTCGTACATCCTGTCAGCATAATGTGAATTTTTAAAAGCAAATCTCTAAAAGTACCGATCAACTTTATAAATACTCGTAACGAAATTGCAGCAGAATTCAGACCTTCCAGAATTACTCAAATCGTGAATTTGGTGCAAAAACTCAGAACACAATTTTTTGTTCGCCAGTCTAATCTGTTTCGCGAGTCATTTTATTCATTTATGTTCAGAAAACTAATTTAAGTGTATTGATGTGCGTAATGTTTACTTATGAATATAACTCGTTTTCGTACATCCTGTCAGCATAATGTGAATTGTTAGAGGCAAATCTCCAAAAGTACCGATCAACGTAGTAGATACTCGTAACAAAATTGCAGCAAAATTGAGGCCTGCCAGCAAGTGGTATCTAACAGAATTACTCAAATCGTGAATTTAGTGCAAAAACACAGAACACTATTTTTAGTTTGTCAGATATTTTTTTTTCGCGAGTCTTTTTATTCTTATATGTTTAGAATTCTATATTCAGTTTATTGATGTGCGTAATGTTTGATTATGAATATAGCTCATTTTCTAACATCATGCCAGCATAATGTGAATTGTTAAAAGCAAATTTCCAAAAAGAACGATCAACGAAATGAATACTCGTTATGGCATTGCTGCAAAATTGAGGCCTTCCAGGAAATGTCATCTAACGGAATTACTTAAATCTTGAATTTGATGCAAATACTCAGAACACAATTTTTATTTTGCCAGTCTTATTTGTTTCGCGAGTCATTTTATTCTTATATGTTCAGAATAATATATTCGGTTTATTGATGTGCGTAATGTTTGATTATGATTATATCTCATTTTCGTACATCATGTCATTTTTCTATAACTGCTTTATAGAAAAATCTTTGCTTTGAAGAAATTTATTTTGTATATGCCAAATGGAAATATGTAAAATTAATTTGATTAATAATTATATTAAAGCTGATGATGATACTTTAACTTTTACTAATGTATGTAATACTAACGAAAATTAGATTTTGCAGCTACATCTGTTATTTTAATGACTATAATATTAATTACTAATTTTAAAAGAATATTAATTATTAGTATTATTTTTGGTTGTTATTAATATTTTTATTATTATTATTGCTAATACTACTACATCATAAATATTATTATGAAAAATGTAGCGATTAACCTTGTGTTGCGAAGAAGAACGGACCTACGCCCATAATGAATACGCGTTTGTAACAAAATAACAAGCATTTGGATATAAAATCGAGTGAGAAAATTGGTTTACATAAAAGTGTATTGAAAGCTACAATGCTTAGATTTTCTCACAATTTTTGAGCACAAAATAAAATAAGAAGTGGAAATCTGCATAAATCTTGATTAAAATTTAAGTTATTCTGACTAACTATTTTTGAATTAGCTATAATATCTAATGGTAAGATATATTATTAACAATGAAACAATGAAAATTTCGCTTTGCCATTTCAATACGGGTGAATTTTTACTGGAATGACTACGTAATACTAAAAATAATGACACAATTTAGGCTAGATGTCTACAATAAGACCTGAAATTTAATTAAAACTTCGAGCAATAATGTACAAATTATTGTCTTGCTAATAAATTAAATTATAATATGATTTAACTTTGATCATTCATTAAAAAAACATCGTCTTCATATTTTCTAAACGTTTCCGGCCGACTTTTATTTAGGGTCTGTATATTTAGTTGACAATTAATTAAGCGTGTGTAGCTATTTGAGCAAAAATTGCAAGTTAATGAATAACACATGGCATTTCAATTGCAGCAGATTAGTGAATTATTATAAACAAGTTTGTGATCTTGATATGCCAGTATAAACTACAAATTGTATGGTGTATAAAAGGCGATTCATTCAGTAGACCAGTTTCGTAATTATTTGGAACTAATCACGTACTGGCCAGAAATTGCCGCGGACAGGGCTCGAACCTGGGCACGTCTGCTTCAAAAACTGGTGCTCTAACCACTGAACCACCCTGCCATACACTACGCTACACACAATTTTCAGCTATATACTAACAAATGTAACTTTGTAAGTCTATTTTTCTTTTAGGTGGAGCTCATATGGCATCCATTTATACTCAAAGTTCCAACTAACCATCCCCAATCTGAAATACTTTTAATACAGACATTCCGTGTGAAATGGAAGAATTTATCATTTTGTTTTTGTTTGATCGGTGTCTTATTAAATGCATCCGGAACATACTTATAATGGTGCGTCTCTTTTAGCAAATTATTTCAAATGTTCTATCATTGTTTGCGCACAGCTTCACGGTATCTTTTATTAATTATACTGTTTTTTAACTAAATTATTGTAGTGCGTTTCCCAATAAAGTTACTTTGTGCATGGCTAGCTTTTGACATAACTATTCCGCTGTATACATTTGCTTTAAGTCGTAGGATAAAGTTTTAGAAAATTCGAATTAGACTTTGATATAAAATGTTGCAATTTTGCCATTTGTGTTTAAAAATTTTTTTTATTTGATTAGCCTCTCATTTTATCGGACTTTACCAAACACAAATGAATACAGGAACGAAAGTCAAATACATTTTTAAATCCTCATTGCAATAAAACTAGCTTATGATGTAAAAGTAGAAACAAAAACTGGAAAGAATTCAAAATGTTGGCGCAATACAAAATAATGCAAAATTAGATTTTTATTAAAAGACAAATATGGTGAACATGCGAAACTAAATTTAATCGATTTAAATTATTAAATATCACTGATTAAGCGTGCGGTGCTTATTTAAAACAATTTCGTGAACTTTATTTAAAAATCAATCCCGATATATACAATTGTGTAATAGTAAACGTAGAGTTTTATCAGGTAGCAATTAAATCAATCATGTAGACTGGTTTAATCCTTTTTGTAACTATTCGAATACTGACCTGAATTAAGCGGCAGGCAGGACTTGAACACGGTGCAATCGCACCAGATTCCGTGACTATATCTTCTGTTCTAATATGCTTAACGCTATACACAATTTACAGATATATAATAATTTATATTTCTGGTTAGTGATTTCTTCGGTTGAAACCTATGGTGCATCTCTATATAGCTTAGGCTACAACAAGTAATCTCCAGCCTTTCATAGAGGGAAAGTCGCACTGAATTCCTAATAAAAATAATTTATATATCCATAGTTCTCTCCCAATGCAGAAAGATAAAAAGAAATTAAATATGATGCAAGAACAGTTTCTTTCTCGTATTTTTCATAAATTATATACAAATGCTAATATATATATATATATATATATATATATATATAACGAAAACCAAAATAAACGGATAATATAAACATGGAGAGAGTGTTAAATAAATTTATTGCATCAGCTCCAATCCAAGCTAATTTGCATGTTATTTGCATGAATAATATTTGAGGTCGACATTACTGCTTATTTCTCTATAATTGCTAGTAAAAGCAAACATGTTACTTCAAATAACATTCGTAGTTTTGTTTCATGAAATAAGCACGTTCAATTTATGGAAACTATTGGCAGTTTAGTTCAAGGAGTAGACCAAAACTTATTAGTATATCTAGTCCCAGATCATATTCTACAAAACTTTTTTTGTTATGCACGAAAAATATACGGCTCTACTTTATTGTGAGCATTTATTAACAGTTTGATAGAGTGTAAATTGGGCCCCTAACTTCATTGTTAGCTGAAATTTTCCTAGACTAAATTAAAAACATCGTTATAGATTGACATAATTAAATGTTCACAATACATACGTTTAGTTGATAACATTGTAACGGCTCGAATTAATTCGCAGACAATTCTTTAAAATTAAATTTAAAATTTGATAAACTGAACCAATGAGAACGCGTAGTCTTCCGTTGACCAATTACGTGCGACATCGCATCTATATGAACGCGATGCAATTAACACGCAACGCGTGCTTCTCTGCTCGCTACCTGTGATTTCTTTTACCTTCTCTATTTCACCGATTATCGACGCCGAATGTTCTACTTAGATTTACCACGCTGTGTCGCTAATTCGGCTAGCCTTAAATCACGCCCATCTTCTTGTTGCTGCACATCCGGTCATTCATAATCGATCATATATTAATCGGAGTTCCCATGTGCCAGCAATCTTGGTGTTGCCGCAGACCTTTAAGACTAGTCAAAGCCGTTGAACAGAAATTAACGCTATCCTGTTTTGAAATTCTACTTTTTCATGTGCATCTGCTTGAATGATCACCAGCCAACGAACAGAGTACAAAGAACTAGTGTATAGAAGAACTTCGAGATATCCATACTCCGCTAATACTCACAAATCTTCACGCCATTTGCCGGTGAATTTCTCCCAATCCCTATTAAGGTCCACCAACAATAACTGCTCCACCCGGATCTTTATTTGTCTAGTTATTTCCGATGCATGGCACTCTAGCCGGAATGTTACAACATTCTTCGTGTTTTTAAGAAGCAGTTCGCGAACACAAACTCTGCTTCAAAGATTCAATGGAGCGCATAAAAATATCATTTGCACGTCAGTGCATGAGAAAGACGATTGTCTGCCTTTCTTTTATGTACTGCTAAAGAAAGATCCTATTAATAATTTAAACAGAACATTTTACCAGTTACAGACCTGGTTTGCACTGTGTTTTCAATGTAGCTGTTTTGTGCCTTTTCAATGCAAATTAACAAAATTTCGCGATTGTTTTCTAACTTCTGACAGATTCTTCACTTTATTTTCAAGAGGCGATGAAAATTCTAAAGCAATAGTTTATCGAATGTCCAATGGTTATCCTACGCAATTGATTTAAACCATTATTAAAATGGAAATCAAAAGAAACAGACGTATTTATGACCCGAAAATGTAGCAATTTACCTGACTATCCCATTTAAGAGGAATGCTATATTTCACGCACAGCACAGCAGTAATTTGAAACGGCTTTTACACACACATTTTACGCGGCTAACTTACGAGTGTTATATTGGTTAACACATTTGCCTTTTTTAGCCATTAAAGAGAAACAAGCCTAAATATCAACTATTAATATTAGTTGCCAATGTACATGCGTAAGTTGTTGATCAACTTACATATTCTGATCGACCAAACATTTAATTTCTCAAATGAAAGTACATTGCAACTTAAACGCCTATATTAAGCCAAATGGTAAATAAACGTCTAAAATTGCGCAAAATTCCATTGAAACATCGCGCTTATATTCTCCAGATGTGACATTTAATATAATAACTAAATTTAATGGCAGAACCAAGTCAGCCACACTTGAATCCCTGTGGATAAACAAGCAATAGTATGATTAAACGCAGCAAGAATAATATGTTCCGACATTGGGCTCCAACTGGAGGTGATGAAAATAACTGTTTCGTTGTTCTTTTATTTCACACTCGCTCCTCGTTCAAATTTTATACTTTGTTTTGCCGATATATATATAGATGTGTGTGTGTGTGTTTGTGTTTGCGTATCTCCCCATTTCAGAAAAAATGAGAATTAAACTATCATTGTATCTGATAAAATTTGTTTTATTTTTGTACAGGGAAGAGACATTTTGGCTATATTTATTTATATTTATTTTATTTACAAGGTATACTAGAAATTTAACTGTTCAATCCGTCGCTAACAAAAAACGAAAATGTGAATTTATGTAGGGAAATTGTAATAGAGAATAATATTCGTTGTGAAGAAATAAAATTGGTGTATCTAAAATGAATATTTATTAAATTAATTTAATTAATAGTTTAATTTCAGAATGATATTACTAATTCAACTTTTACCGGAATAACTTAGCCTAATGAAAATTATATTATTAATAACAGATACTGTTCCTATTTTAATGACTATAATAATTAATAATATAAATAATATATTAACTATGTGTTATTGTTGTCTTTGTTATTATTTTCATTATTATTATTATTATTACTATTATTATTATTATTATTATTACTACTACTACTACTAATACTACTACTACTACTACTACTTAAATATTATTGTGAAAAATGTAACGATTAAACTTTTGTTG
This sequence comes from Eudiplozoon nipponicum, assembly GCA_029291075.1. Taxonomy (NCBI): domain Eukaryota; kingdom Metazoa; phylum Platyhelminthes; class Monogenea; order Mazocraeidea; family Diplozoidae; genus Eudiplozoon; species Eudiplozoon nipponicum. Next base: position 53,907 of record JAQBSW010003100.1, read on the forward strand.
CGAAGACGAACCGACATACGCCTATAGTTAATACGTGTTTGTAACAATATAAAAAGAATTTTGATATAAGTTCGAGTGAGAAAATTGCTTTACATAGTTAGAAGCGCATTGAAAGCTACAATGCTTGGTTTTTCACACAGTTTTTCAGCACAAATTATAAAATAAGAAAAAAAAATCTGCCTAAATCTTGACCAAAATTTAAGTTATTCTTGCTAAACAATTTGCAATTACCGTTAATATCTAATGGTAATATATATTAATAACAAGGTAAAAATGAAAATTTGACTTTAGCGTTTCACTACAGGTGTAATTTTAATGTAAAACTCCATTATATTAAGAAATAATGGTTTAATTATGACAAGACGTCCACTATAAGACCTGAAATTTAATTAAAATTTTGAGTAATACTGTAAAAATTACTGTCTTTCCAAGAATTTAAATTTTAAAATGATTTAACAACAAATCCATAAGCAAAGATTGAATTCATAGTACTGAACCCATTGACCATATAATATGAAATGTTTTAATTGTATTTATCCATTTTCGAGTATTATAAATATAAATTGATGAAGAATTTGTATGTTGAAGCAAATGTTTATTATACAACTTCGTCTGTACGGCATAGGAATTATGTTATTTTCTACCAGTTCTCAACATTAGTGGTACAACATTTGCTTTATTTACCTGATTTTCGGTACGCAATCCGAAAATCAGGTAAATAATCTATTCCCTGTCGCGCAACATGTTTCTTTTAAAACATTTGCTTTAATTATAAAATTTAGAAGACGGATGAAGGATTGACTTTGTATCGCTTGTATACAGTATACTACAAAATAATGAATTTAATCACTCATTTATAGCTACACACTCGAATATTGCATAAGTTTTCATTCTGTACATGTAAAGATTTGTTTTGTTGATTTAACCGCAGATAGATTATCTCGCAGATATTTACTTTCTCAATGTAAAATTACGTCTGGTTTCTTGTTTTGAAAACCAAACAGCAATCCGCATGGCAAGTCATATTTTTTACGAAGATTTGTTCGACTGTTGCGGAATTCTCTTCATATTTTCTAAAAGTTTCCAGCCGAAATTTATTTTGGATCCGCTTATTTAGTACTCAATTAATTCAACGTATGTAGCTGTTGGAGGAGATATTGCATGTTTATGAATAACAAATAGTATTTTCAATTTCGGCAGGTCAGAACATTACATTTAATTTTAGCATTCAATTTGAAATGAAAACATTTATCATTGGGTTTCTGTTTGATCAGTGTTTCATTGAATATAATTCTGCGTCACTTTTAGAAGATTATTTTATTTAACTGGTTGATATTGTTTTTAGCGGAGAGCTTATATTAGGTTTTATGCACCTCGTAACAAATTAGTTCAAATATGGCCAGAAGGAGACAGCATCAACGGAAAGTATAATCTTTTGCACCTGCTAAACTGACGACTCATCCGTACAAGGCGTTATGACGCCTTTACCCTTTGTGTATTTTGGCGAGGAATGTTGTAAAATAGGACGGGACAATCTCCTATACTAATGTGTAAACCAGCAGAAGTGAAGCTAACTTCATATAAAACCTAACAAAATGCGATTTCAAAGGCATCTAACGATATATAATATATATACCAAGTCTATAAATGGCACCAACACTATGCTAATGTGTCAGTACCCGATACTTCAAGCGCGCAAACTTGAATTAAAGGATTGTTACCACCACCCGCACAATCATTGATTGTTTAATTTTGGTTTAAACGTCGAAACAATAACGGGAAATAATTCAAAATTTTGGCATATCTCAAAACTATACCAATTCAAAATATTTTTTAATGAGACAAATATGGTGAAAATGCGAAACAAATTTTGATAGATCTAAACAATTTAAAATCATTTAGTGCGAGTGTGATAGGTATTTAGATCAATTTTGCGAGCTTGATATAAACAACAGTCCAAATATTTGCCCACATGTCATTATAAAAATTAAATTGTATCAGGTAGCAATGAAATTCATCCTGTAGAAAAGTTTGTTTCCTTTTGGTAACTCTTCGAATAATATCTACATTTTAGCCGCAGACAGTACTCGAATCCGGCACATTTGCATCAGAGTTTATTACTATTCTCACTGTTTTACCAGGATACGCAATAAAATAATATTCAGTTGTATACTAACTGAGAAATCTTTGTAGAGTTTTCTTCAGGTGCGATCTATGTGGCATCTATTTATAACTGAAGCTCCAACAAACCAACCCCAATCTGTCACGACCAGAGGTTTGGCTACTCGGTTGAATGTAGATTGCAACTTAAACGCCTGTTTCAAATCAAGCGGTGAATATGCGACTGAAATTAGGATAACTTTCATTGAAACCTAGGTGTATAATGTGTGTAATGAGAAAGCCACATATGAAGCTCTGCGGGAAAAAAATTGAAACCTGATATAGAGACCTGATGTGTTATTTACATAAATGTGGCAGTATAAACTAAACATTGTGTAATATAGGAAAGGCATTTCATCCAGTAGACCGGCTTCGTACTTATTGGGAACTCATCACGTACTGGCGAACCTGTGCATCTCAGATTCTGAATCTGTTTTGTTAACCACTGAGCCAGTTATATATATACTGACTTATGTTTCTTGGTTAGCCTTTCGTTTAAGTGGAATCCATATGGCATCGTTTTAGACCTAAAGTTCCAACTAACTATCCCTGATCTGTCATTAAAGAACGAGCACCACTCTACATTCGGAAGTAGTACTGAATTGAACTTTTATGAAATTAGACGAAAGTTGGTTTCACGGATTGTCATGACAATTGTTTAAATAGAGGTCACGTTCTTGATATAAAACCCTTACCCATTATTTACATACAATTGTCGGTATAAACTTAGGACAATTCATACTATAGAACGGTTTTGTCCTTATGGCGTACGCTTTGTGTACTGTCCAGAATTTACCGCGGACAGGGCTCGAACCTGTGCCTGTCGGTTTGGAAATCTGTTGTTCTAAACACTGAGCCACCCTGCCGCAGTCTACGGACAATTTTCAGTTATATACTGACGAATGTTTCTTGGTTAGCCTTTCCTTTAAATGAAGCATATAGAGCACCTCTGTAGGCCTAAAGTTCCAACTAACCACCCTTATCTGCCAATATAGTACAGACACGGTGCTACCTGGGAATTTATTATTAAATTGAACATTTATAAAACGAGACAAACATTGGTTGCACAGGCCGTGTAGAGGCTCCAAACCAATTAGTAACTGAGAACCCCATGGATGCCAAGTCGTCTTCAGTCCTTTGTTGTCCAATTGAATCTTATAAGCTAGTACTCTCGTTCACATCTATTAAATTCAAGCAGGTTTATATCGTGAAAATCGAGTAATTATAAACGTAAATTGGAGAGAAGAAGCAAATGCAGCTTTGCTGAGGAAAGTCAGGCCAGTCAAGTACAGATTACCAAAACTGAAATTACGCACAATTTAAAAGTATATATGTCCAGTATTTAAACAAAGAATGTTCTAGAAAGTAAACGAATAATTTCTTTTTAAATAAAACTCCTTTCAATCAGCTAAGGGGATTTAAATTTATCAATAAATGTCACTTTAATTTTGTCAGAGGAAATATCTCCTCTACAGCGGTAACAACATTTTAAAAAGTCAAGCTTGCGATCTTGATATAAATGTTAGACCCAATATCTGCATACATTTGTCTGCAAATATTAAGAATTTTATTATGTAGAATTGGCAACTCATCCAGTAGACCGGTTTTGCTTTTATTGCATCTTTTTATGTAGCTTCCAGAATGTGCTGCAGACAGCGCTCGAATCTGAGAACATTAGCTCCAGAGTCTGCCATTCTACTCTTTGAGCCACTCCGCAGCTATGTGGCTGGTAGCCATAAAAATATCCGTCATGTTCTTTGTTGGACAGTAGCTAGTTATGAACCTTACCGGATCTTATGTGATACAGCTATTGTCCTGCTTAAGGTGTGGCTTCGAGTTTGGTCTAACTACACAATAGCATAATTGTTAAATGGGTATTGACGGAATGAAAGCAAGCGTGTCAGACGCGAATGGCAGGTTTCAGATGTTCAAGTTAGCTCATCCACTTTCGTTGGCAGACTATCTAACAGAAGGAAATCTATTGAAACAATCAATTCCGTCTAAGAATGGGTGACTTGATGATATTTTATCCCCCACATCTAACCATTAACAATACAGACTGTGTATAATACGTGATACAATAAAAACCGTGAGGCAATTTCATTTCGTATGTTGCCTTACTTTAAAGCTGACTTGGCTACAATGATGTTGTTTAGAGGTTTATTTTTACTCAATTCTGTTTGTAATTTTGTTAAATATACTCAAAGTAACGTGGTACACCCCATCTCCCCAACAGACCCACACAAATCACTCTCCTTTAATTATCCGGATGCTTTAATTATTATATTCATCATTAGTCACTTTTTGTAGTTTTTTTGTTGATTTTCATGGATATATGGCTGTGAAAGATTATCTGCCAATGGCATCTGAATATTTTTACATAGAATACAAATATAAATACATAATGAGATTGGTGTTTTTTCAATATCGATACCTTGATTTAACTAACTGGATAACTTTCCGTTGCTACAAAAGTTAATGCTTAATTTATACTGAAAATGTATATAATTAGATGTTTTTATTCAAATAAACTTTATCTCCAGTTGCGCAATCAAAATTTTTTTTATAATTTAAAAATTAAATTGAAAACCACTTTTCTAGATAGCGTAATGCCCTTTCTCTAATGAAAACTTGCTGATAGCTAGTTGCAAATTAAGTCTAGATAGATGCAATATAGACTCTACCATAAGAAAGGGCAAATCTACGAGCATAAATTAGTGTACAACTAAAATTTGTGTGCAGATTGCGCCAGAGTGGTGCATTGTTTAAATTACGGACTTCGAAGAAAATGTGTCCCATTTCGAACACCGTCTGCGGCAAAAGTCTTAACATTTTTTACTACCTTATGCAATGCTTAATTTTTCCTGACGTATATATATATATATATATATATATATATATATATATATATATATATATATATATATATATATATATATATATATATATATATATATATACTAGGATATGTTTTATGTCAAACTCACCAAACTTAATTTAAATAATTGTTAACAAAGTTTGTACAATCTATGATTTTTGTATTGCAAAACTTAATTAACTTAGTAGTAATGCAATAACATGTTAAATTCAGTTGAAGTAAATATAATTGTGGGTTGTGGCGTGATTTTAATTCAAATAAGTTCTCAAATAAAACAGGCTACATTGTGCATTGAAACTATTTGGCTCGTTGCCAACAAACTTTTAACAGAAATTTGTCAATCCTGTACGATGTTACCGATTATCTGTGTATACGTGAAAAACAAATAATTTCAAGATGAGGTTATATTATACTATCAATGAGAGAATATTTATTTGGATCATTTATTGTTACAAATGCATATACGGAGCGATTTATAGTAAAGCTCATAACACTTTTGCTAAACTGATCAAATAAATTGCTACCATTCTTGGAGTTTATGCTTTAATAATGGAGTGGCAACCAGATTTGAGACAACTATTTGCAAATATTGAGTACTCTTGTGGTAAAAATTTTATTTTTGACGGAACCATTTAAATAATAACTATCATTTAGATACCATTTGCTATATATATATATACATATATATATATATATATATATATATATATATATATATAAGAACACACCTTTATTCCATGGAATAACGTTTATTAATAAATTTTATTTCTACCAGTATCTACAGCCATTATTCTGGATTCGTTATATATTCGTTCATCCGTTGTACATTTGTCGTAACCAATCCCTCTTCGCTATGTCAGTCTTTGTTTTGCGCAATTTAGACCACTCCTTTTGCGTAACGTCATTTGGTGTGTCATCGCTTTCATTGTAATTGCGTCCGTAATTGATGGATGTGTCGTATTTTGCGGATCATAGGCGATTTTTGATACATGTCTGTATACAAATTTCAATGTACCTGCAACGCTCAGTACATCGGCAGATCAAAAAAGAGGCTTGAAACTAGAATAAATCAGCATCTCCCTCAAAAACTATTAAAGAGGGGTGCAGCTCCTGCACAAAAATCAGCAATTTGCGAGCATGTACTACTCACAGGTCATGCTGTTAGTAGTAAAAATTGTCCACTTCTGTACAGGAAAAAACAGAAAAAATGCTTTTGTCTTTTAAAGCTATTGCAATTAATAAGCTGAACGTCTGCTTAAACGTGCAGAATGCAATTAAAAAAGAAATTAAATTGGACTGGAATAATGACGTAACTGACAAGCCTTCAAAAATAGCCTACGTTCCGCAAAATACGACACACTCATCAATTACAGACTCAATTACAACAAAAGCGATGACACACCACATGACGTTACGCAAAAGGAGTGGTCTAAATTGCGCAAAACATAGACTGATTAAGCGAAGAGGGGATTGATTATGAAAATATATGGTTGGAATTGGATGAATAAATATACTAACGAATCCAGAATAATGGCTGTAGATTTATTAATAAATATTATTCCATGGAATAAAGGTTGTGTTCTCATATTTTAAAAATGGTGAAACTGGTAACGATATATATATATATATATATATATATGCAATTGTGTATTAGGTGTTGCGCAACTAGTAACAAATTAGATCAAATAGGACCAGAAAAATCTGCCCTATTGTTTTTTTAAATAACTACCAAAACCTATTTTTCAATGCACTAAATGCATATAATTAGAGTCTTACATAGTATAAAAGGCTGTTCCGCCAATTGAAAAATTAGTATAATGTTGATTTTGTCCAAATGTCAAAAAGGCGACAATAATATGGGTTTGTAAATTTAGGTTTAAGTTCTAATTGGCTTCAAGCTTGGAAGATTAAATCTATAGAAAACGTTCAGAGATTACCCATTTTATTGGGCAAGAAAACCAATTAACATTACCTGGCACATCTTTTGATTTTAAATCGATTTTCTCGCTACGTAAGTCTCATAATACCCATACATCTCTAGCATTTCATGCATCCGACTACTCGTTAAACCAAGTTTGCGAGCTGGAAGTAGACACCAATCCCATTTTATTTAACCAGTCGTCGAACAACATAGTAAAACTACCGCCAGCCGCACGCATCATCAGAGTACGACGGCAAACTGACTATCGAGGATTGATCCGTATTTCATACACATGGAAAGAAAAATTATATATGCGGCTCTCACCTATAATAATCTCGCATGTGTTCCGAAAAAGAACGAAAACGGACTACTAGATGAATTGCCTTTTCAACACTATAGAACTCTTAATTTATACTGTCAAATGTATGAACATAAGGGTCGGGTTTTTATATCGCGATCGCAACCCTGATTATAATCACTGCCCGTGTAACAAATTTTCTTTTAAAATATGTATTTTTCTAGCAGGATATGGATTCGTTTTAGAACCAATCAACTATGAATCAAACAATAAGTCCATACTAGTCCAAAACTTAATCGTCAACATCTTTTTCTTATACATGTGGCATAATTTGCCTGTCACCAAGAGGAAAATGAATAGAAAAATCTATGAAAATATTGAGATTAAAATCCAAAGTAATTAAAGTTTGCCAAATATGTCCAGTACACACAGACTCTTCGTGACATAACTGCGTACAATATACAGATCTCCTTTTTGTAATCATGTTTGCTTTGATGAAAAATTACTTGGACTATAAAATAAAAACCACACAAATATTATCCATCCACAAATAGCATTTTACCACCTTGATATTTAATCGTAGATGTCTGCTAATTCATCACGCTTTCCTGTGTGTTACGTACCAATAGATGAAATGATACGACACCGCTTAGGCAAATTGTAACTCAAAGAGAATTTTGAGTTCACCGTTTTAATCCTGGCCAGTAGCCACGAATTTTTTGGAATTAGCCTCGCACAACGCGCAGATATTTAATTATGAAAGGGTGTTTTGTTGTAATGAGTCCTTAGGTAAAGCAAAGTAAACATTTCGTCAAAACAATAATTTTGAAAGTTGTAATATAATAAGAATTAATAAGATATTTTGCCAAAAACTAAATATTCGAGTATTGGAAAATGACATCGCAATGTATGCTAATTTCAATATAATAAGGGATAAATAAAAAATACAGTGATTTATTATAAAAGATAGACCGTGTTAATTCTGCGTAGAAGGTATCTACCTTTCTTTTATTAATAGCTGAAGAAACGCATAGCCTACCCGTTTGAGCTTTATTCCATATATAAATCTAGAAAACTATGTCGCCAAATAAGTCTATCTTTAAAAGAAACATTTTTCGCGACAGGGAATAGATTATTTATCTGATTTTCGGATTGCGTACCGAATTGTTTGAATCCACTGTCTTCATGATTTCGCCATATCTCCCCGGGTATAGAAGTCTTTTTTCACTTGTGTTATTGACATCACCACTAAGACAATATCGAATATTAGGAAACTTCCCCAACTTTATACTTGTTGTTAAATCTATTAACAAGTATAAATGGGGCAGTTTAAACTAATATTTCCATTTGACATACTGATTGTCAACTTAGTGAGTGTTTTGCTTACCATTGAAAAAGATCTCCATACCCGGGGATCGAAATATTTCGCGAAATCATGAAGACAGTGGATTCAAAGTATTCGGTGCGCAATACGAAAATCAGGTAAAAAAGTCTATCTTTAATTTCATTAAAATATCATTCAGAATGTAAGTATCAGCATCATTTATAGCAACATAGCAACAAATTAGTTCAAATAGGACCAGAAGAATAAACCAAATATGACATTAACGGAAGGCATAATCTCATGTGCACATTCGTTTCGTGCTTACTGGCGACTCATCAGTAGGTGCCAGTACTGCGCCTTATACTCACTATATATTTGGGTTACGAATGTGGGAAAATAGGACGGTAAAATCTCCTATACGAATTTATAAACCTAGAGAAGTGAAGCTAACTTCATATAAAATCTTCAAAAATTTGACTTCAAAGCCAACTCATTATATATAACATAAATGCTTAGCCTGTAAGCGGAACCAACACTATGATTATTTTGGCAGTACCTGATATCAATACTATGTTTGACGAGTCTGAACTTCGTTCCAACACAATGGATTTCAAATATGTCAATTTTCACAAAAATTTAGAATTAAAACCACTTCAGAATACCTGTCTTCCAGAAAATCATTGCATTGATCAATAATAAAATGTTCGACAATGCGTTCATGCTATATTTGTTAATCCTTCTAGTTATATTTGAACTATTTTTTTAAATAAAGTTTGCGAGCTTGAATTAAATCCAATCCCATTGTTTTTAACCAGTCGTCGAACAACATAACAAAACTACAGCCAGTCGCAACGCACTGACGCGTTTCGACCTTTCATGATCAGCACCAGAGTACGACGGCAAACTGACTAGCGAGGATCAAATCGCATTGAATATATATAGAAATAGAAATTATATATGCGTCTCTCACATCTAGTAGTCTTGCATAAATTGTACGTGACTGAAAATGTCGGCTGCACAATTTCTATGCAGTTTCGAACATTAACTGTTTGTAGCCTTCGCCACACACATATATATAGACAATACAATAAAACAATAATTGATTGCGCGCATGGTGGTAACAATTCTTTAAATCAAGTTTGCGAGATTGAAGTAAACACCAATCCTATTGGCGGTAGTTTTTTTATGTTGTTCGACGACTGAATAAACACAATGCGATTGGTGTTTTCTTCAAGCTTATAAACTTGATCTAAATAATTGTTACCACCACCCGCGCAATCAATTATTGTTTAATTGTATTGCCTATATATGTATATGTGGCGAAAGCTGCAAACAGTTAATGTTTGTGACTGCATAGAAATTGTTCAGCCAACATTTCCAGACATGTTCAATGTATGCGAGACTGCTAGAGGTGAGAGCTGCAAATCTTAATTTGATTTCCATATGTATTTAATGAGATTTGATCCTCGATAGTCGGTTTGCCGTCGTACTCTGATGATGATCATGGGAGGTCGCAACGCGTCAGTGCATTGCGGTTGGCGGTACTTTTGTTATGTTTTTCGACGACTGGTTAAATACAATAGGATTGGTGTTTACTTCAAGCTCGCAAACTTGATTTAAAGAAATGTCAAATACCGTGGCTGATTGGCACGAATTCTATTTAAAAAGAAAAGTTGAACAAGCAAGAAGATCCCCGACAGTCACCGTAATTCTTCCGAAACTACAGCCGCTTACCCTGAATCGAGTAATTTTAAGAAACGCATATCATTAATTTGACACATCTTTGGTGACGCTACATACTCCGGTCCTATCACGCGTGCACCTCCCAATTTGAAAATCTCCCTCTAACCACCAGCTCATACAGCGAGGTCCCAAAATTTATCAAACAAATTCAAGCTATATAGCATCTTCTTGGCCGTAACTGTCGCGTAACCAATCCCACCAACGGACCACTTTTTCCGGTCTCCAGCTCCAGCCCGCAAACCTTAACTCCAGCCTATATCATGACCAGTGCAATGGTCCAGAAACCATCCAAACATAAGAACCCCATGGCTCCGTAGGCTGTCAATATATCCCATGCAATTTACTTTCCTTCCAACCTTACAAATTCCACCCAGGTCAGTGAAGACACAGAGTCTGGTCAAGTCTAGTCCACTCCCACTACCCTAACGCTGCATAAGTGCACCCCTTTGAGCCTGGTGAACCCGCCTTCGTCTTCCTTTCAAAACAGTCAAAACCCACATCCGCCTGACACGAATGGAACTACGGAAGTCCGGATTGATTATGACAGCTCTATTCTTGTCAGCAAGCGCTTAATCACCCTTATCATCCCTTGGTCACGCTCCAGCCGCAACTGAGAAACTCCAGCACGATTTTCCTCCCTGATCCAACATTTTTTCCTCTGAATCCTTCTCGGAAATTCTTTTCAATTGCAGATCACTCAAACTAAACATCAAACAACTGTGAGTATTTAAATCCTCGAACGAACTCAATGTCTGTTTTCTTGTTGAAACGTGGCTGTCTCATTCCATACACTGCGAGGAACTTTTCCTCGTTAAAGCTTACACATTTTAAAGCGACAGAGCTGTTGGTCGAATTGATGGTTAGACTGCCTATGTCCGATCCTCTCTCATTCCTAAACGTTTGAATACATCTAACTCACCGGGACCACAATTCTCTTCATTTCATCTAATTATTCTAGATCAAAGCTTATCTACTTGCGATGCCTATAGGCCTCCGAATCTCCTAATAATTGACGATATTTGCGGGGCTCATCATATGTCCACTCTTTTTTCTCAGCTCTCCTATCAATGAATCGCTGCTGGAGACCTTAACCTTCCTTTGATTATTTGGCATATTTTAACAGCAGAAATTCATTCGTTCCTTTGGCTTATTGCGGACAACCTATTAAATAAATTTTGGTACTTTCAAACCCGAGGCAACAACCAAATCGACAGAGTTCTCTCCAATAAAGATATGACATATTTAAAATCGGGAGATATTTCCTAAAATCGACTACTGCCAGGTATCCCTTATTATTCCTATTTTATCTTTTACTCCAAGAGAGAACATTCAATCATCCAGGCGATTCACTGATTGGGAAGACTTTAGCCGACTCTGTGATGCCGATAATTGAAGAGATTAATTCCTCTCAGATAACCTCTCTTTCTGCTTTTTCCATGCTCATAATGTCTTATCATCCCAGTTCGCTTCTGCCACCTCTATTCTAAACATACACACGACGAACAAGTTAAGCACTTTATTTAAAGCGCGTGGCAGCCTTGCACGCAATTCTAAATTATACACCTCTGCACTTGCTCGCGCCCACGAACTCTGACGTATAAACAGGATCATATATAATATAATCTATCCTTTCATTAAGTCTCTAGATAGTTTCTGCCTCCTTAATGATCAACAAGGGTTCTTAAATCGACACTCTTCTTTCACCAACTTAGTCAGTATTCTTAACCACTGCTATTATTATATTTATAAAGGTCCAAAATGCACTATCCTCTTCCTAGATATCTCAAAGTCTTTTCCTTTAATATCGTTCTCGGAATTTGAATCCGCCTTGTTAAGCAATGGTATTTGCAGCAGCGTCTTTAAACTGATCAGTTACTACCTTCTAAACAGTCAAACAACTGTAAAAGTCGCAAATAGTCACTCGAGGTCCGCCCTTATGCGATCTGGTGTCCTCCAGGTTTCAGTACTTTTTCCTGTACAATTCAACCTAACACTCGAACAGGTAAAGGTTTAGGACAACCTGTTCATTCTCTTTAAATATGCAGACGACGTGATAATATTATTCATCAATCCAATATTGCTCAATACTTTCTCATCTCTAGTTACTCAGCTTTTGTCTCCGTTGCAATCTCAGCTCAGCAGAATCAATCTTAAACTAAATCTCGATAAAACTCGATTAATGAAACCTACATTCAACCAATTCTTTTCTCTCGCGACCATTAATTTTTTTCATGATATTAAAATAAATGACTCAGTCAAGCACCTTGGTGTCTGTTTTTCTAAATCATTTGACTTCTCTACAAATCTTAATCAAATTAATTATAAACTCTTCAAGTGGGCCTACTTGATCTGCTTCAAGACATATACCCTCACTCTACAACTCACATTATTCGAAGCCTATTTCCTAGCTCTCATCTCCTCTGCTAGCGAAATTCATTTTCCTCTCACTTTAGCCTCCTCTTACGCCATCAAACAGATCGCTTCTAGATTTTCAATCGTGTCTCCCTCTAAGCCAGAATTATCAAGAGCGTCTGCTCCTGTCAAACCTTCTCCCGTTATCGTTTACCCTACACTTTCAAGTCATTTCATTCATTCATAAGATCTCAACTTGAACTTTAATATCAAATTTCGCTCACTCAAGTCACTCCTATGCCACCCAACCATACTCAAAATATATTTAACAAAATATATTGCTTTTCCAAAGTCACAAGTGCATTTAATGCACCACTGAAGGAAACTAAGCTCCTATCCCAGCACAAGTTTAAGAAGGCGGTTTATATTCATGTCTCTAACAAATTTCTAAGTGAGGACTCCAATTAAAAGCCGAATAGGTTCCTACTTTACCCGTAACATTTTGTACTTCACTAGAATTTTCACTAGCTTCGGAGCATTACGTTTATTCTCGCCTAGCCTCCAAATTAGACAATTCGCCTTAGACTCAGTATTTATAGGCATCCCAAAATTTGATGTTCAATATTTTTAGCTGGTAATTCCTCGCCTTCCAACAGTCTTAATTTCGTTCAGTTGGAGGCAGTAAGTCCTACACACGGAAGTAATATTTTTACGCTTTACAAGCTTTAATCTAATCGACTTGATCCTAGTCAATCCTACCTTACATAAATTTAAAATTAAAACAAATAATGCCAACGAACGACGTCTGAAGCTGGTTCTTCCTAGTTTTCTAACAATGTCTTAAATTCGATCAACTGATTATTGCAAATCCTGCATTGATATTTTGACTCTTACAAACCTTCGTCTAGTCGATTCTTACCTAGTAAATTGACATCTATTTCTCCTCAGAATTAACTAACACGCAGTTGATGAAAGCGCTTCACTTCCACATCTCCCATCAGCCTTATCATTCAATATTTGCTAGTAACTATTTCATTCGAATTTCCATATACTACTTTCTAATCGTATCTTAACATTTAAATTGTTGAGCCAGACGGCCTTTATTGCCAAATACATTTTTTATTATTATTTAATAAATGCGTTTAATTTAACAGACGATTTTTCTCTTATCATAATAATTGCATCAAAATTTGATACATCGTACGAAGTGATATCACTGCTGGGTGTTCAGATGTTTATGAATTATATAACAATATTATTGAGACTTACTTATTTATCTAAGACTCAATTAACATATTTATATGATTTGATATCTTTAATCTATTGTACATTTTCTTATATTATTATCTATTTAATGGAGCAGGTGTGATATGAATCCAAATAAAAATATGCTATTCTATTATATTGTAGGAGGTTTTGTAGCTAATATAAGAGGTTCTGCGAGCTAGTTGTCTATTTAGTGCGAAGTAAACCTCCTAAATAATATCTGGTAGCTGTTATTAGGATCAGCGTTCAGGATTAATCCATGTCCCTTTTCTGAAGGGCGAAGTAAGAAAACTCATCCATTTTCATCCGTTTATTGCAAGTGGTGTAGCTAAGTATGAATCAATTCACAATTAAAGAAAACGGCCCGTGCTCTAGACGGCAGCAAAACGATATATTGTCAATAAAATTGAATGTCTTATACACAAGTAATTATCAGGAACACAAACGTCTGAATCGTGATAAATACATGTAAATAATTAAAAATATGATGATGTAAATCACTGGTAAATATTGTCACTGATAATTGATGGACAAAAATCGTGTAAAAGCAGTCTTAAAAAACATCACAAATAATTATTCCACCGTTTGCTATGTTTTAATTGAATTAGTTATAGTAATCCATTGAACTATAAAATATGTGAATGGGATTGAGGAAATCTGATGTCCTGGTGCGTGAAATCATATCTGAATGAAAAGTAAAACTATCGATCCACATATGCATTATAATCCACCGCAAGTTCCCTGCGTATTGCCCGCGGGAGTCTATATTTATTAAACAAAACCCTATTAATTACAATTAAAATTGCAGTTCAAAATATCTCAATTAAAACTGCTTGAAACTAGCAGGGATTGTTTCTAAAATCACAGTTAAGAGAATTTTTGTGTAAAAACAGAGTTAGATTATTTGACCTTAAATAGCACTATATTTGTCAAAATTGAACATCGTTGGGTTGTAACACGGAGCCGCGTGTTACATACACCCCCCTCCCGACATTGAAAATTAGTACACAATGAAGGGGGCTAACCTTACAGGAGGTGTTATGGCTCTTCCGTAACGTGTAAACACTGATGTTGGCTCTGTCAACACTGATTCTGGTTCCTCTATATCTCTCGGCTGCGTGACGGCGTCAGTTAGCTCGGTTGTTGGTGAGATATCGGGCGTCAGTCCGTAGTCAGCAAAACTGTCTGGAGGTGGAATCATTTTTTCTTCACCGCTTGATAGGTCAACATCGCGGAAGAGCGAATCATTTGGATCAACGTCGGCCGGGGATAATCTGTGTTTGGAGACAGCTTCAGCTTTTCCATTAATCTACAAAATGATGTAATTCTGACTTCGATCTAACACACGATAAGGACCGCGCTTCCGTTTGGCTAGAATCCTGTTATCCATGTCCTTGTTGACGAAGAACCATTTGCAGTAATACAAATCTTTGCGTTTATATATTGGACCATGTCCCTGACGTGTAGGACAGATCGACCGATTCTGAGCGTTATACTGTAGGTTACTGCGAATTGGAAACAGAAATTCCGGATCGTTCATTGTTATCGCAATTTTAGAACGTGATCGGACTAGTTCACTAGGCAGCCGTAGATATTCGCCAAATACCATTTCAGCGGAACTATATTTGAACGGCTCTCGAGGTCGTGTACGCATTGATAGGAGTACTTTCGGTAAAGCCGCAAGCCAATTTTCGTCTGGGCTGGCTTTGAGCGCCGCTTTCAGTTCCCGCTGTGGCCTTTCGACGAAACCATTTGCTCTCGGATTGCGAGCCACGGTCACGGAGTGTTTGACACCATGGTACTTCAGTAGGGCTGCGAACTCTTCGCCAAGGAACTGTGCGCCACGATCGGTTGTCACTTCAGCTGGAGCACTAAACAGAACGAACCAATTGAGCTCTAAATCATAACTGACAGTGTCTTGCTTCATGTCTGGCAGTAGTATGGCCTCATATCATCGAGTGGTGTGATCCCGTTTTGACAGTAGATATCGTATATTGTTCACGGCAGGTAAGGTTACCAAATCAAGGTTTATGGGCATAAACCGGACTTTGGGCACTTGAATGACTTGTGGCGTAGTTTTGGTGTGTCTCGTCACTTTGCATTTCTGACATTCTATATATTGTTTTGACCACATCTTGATATCTCACCGCATGACAGGCCAAAAGTACGTTCTGGATAGAATTTCCACTGATGCTTCGCCAGATGGTTTGGCTCATTGAATGGTAGAATTTGAACATCTTGTGACGGGGTTTTCAGGTATAAACGGCCGAGGGCCCACGTCAGTTATTTCACACTGCAGCAGAGTTCCATCATAATCAAATGTTTTCAGGCGATTAACGTAAAATGTCCGAAGTAATTGATCATCTTGCTGAGCTTCTTGCAATTCCTGAGTGCTTATAGGTAAAGGACACAGGATAGAAGCACAGAGTTCTGCAGGACGGCTTATGGAGTCTGCGACCACGTTTTCTGATCCTTTGACATGAGTGACTTCATATTCATACTCGTGTATTCGTGTAAGTTGTGTGTTGACATGTCGTGAATATAAATACTCTTTCTTTCTTCTGAGCATCGGGCGTAGAGGAAGGTAGTCGGTGTAGATCTTGAACTTTCGGTCATCCAGATAGGTGTGGAAGTGTAGGATCGACCGGTAGATTGCGAGTAACACCTTCCCTAATGTATCATATCGCGTCTCGCGAGGATGTAGTTTTTGCAAGTAGAAAGCGATAGATTGGTGTATGCCATTGATGGACTTTTGAAGTACTGCGCCTATGGCAACTTCGGATGCGTCAGTGATCAATTCAAAAGGTTGAGACTAGTCAGAAGAATGTAGCATGGTTGCTCTGCATAAGGCCCTTTTGGCATCCTCGTAAGCCTGCATGTCGTCAACGTTGAGCTGAATCAGTTGTGATTTCTTGATAAAAGGGCTTTCTGGCACGAGATATTTGTGAAGACGTGCCAGAATCTTGGTAAGGAAGGGTACAAATCGAGAATAGTAGTTCATCTTGCTCAAGATTCGTCGTAATGCTCGAATGGTGGTTGGATGCTGTAGATCTTGAATAGCACGAACCTAAGCAGGTATAGGTGTCATGCCTTTCTTGAAAATTTGATGACCGAGGAATTTATTTGATTTTTGTGCAAAGACACATTTGTTGCCATGAAGTCGGAGGCCATAGTCTGCTAGATGTGTGAGCAGGATCTCAATATGTTGTATATGTTCGGTCATTGAGTTGAAGAATACCAGGATGTCGTCTAAATATGGAATTACAAATGGTAGACCATCTAGTATTTCGTCCATAACGCGTTGGAATGTTTGCGAGGCATTCTTGAGACCGAAAGGCATATAGTGATATTCGTGAGTGCCACCTCCGGTGAATCTGTGTGCAGTATATGATACGGAGTCTTTGTCCATCGGTACTTGATAGTAGGCTTTCACTAGGTCGAGTTTTGAATACACAGCATGACCGATAGCGGATCTGAGTAGGTCAGCTGGATTTGACAGGATGTACGAATCAGACTGTGTGCAAGAATTGAGAATACGATAATCCCCGCACACTCTGAATGTTGCTGGTTCACTCTTTGGTACTACTACCACAGGCGACGCAAAAGGTGAGCTGGATCGTGTACAGATGCCTTGTTTACGTAGCGTGGAGAATTCTTGCTCTGCAGCCTTATGTTTGTGTGGTGCCAATGGATGTGCTCGTGGAGGATGAGGAAGTGGTTTCGACAGGATTAAACGGTGGGCTGTGATGGCACGCTTCCTCTTGAGATCGGGCATGAAGGAAATAGGTTTGAAAATTTCTTCATGACGTTTCAAAACATCGTCCAGTTGCGGTACATGAGGAACTGGAGGAATAAGCTGTATGGATGAGACTGCTTTCGCGCGAGTCGTATGTTTTAGCGCTGATGTAAGCAACTGATTGTCTGCAGTGCGTATCTCTCGTGTTCTTGGACGAATGGTTAGGTCGAAGTGTTCGAGAAAGTCACGAACAATGATGTTTCTTGTCGTGTTGACGATGATGAACGGATATTTGAAACATCTTTTTGAGTTGGAGAACGAGATTGTGTGTACTCGTACCTCAAACGTCGCTATGTTGGAGCCATTGGCGCATGTCAGACTGCTGGTGTCGACTGGGTGGGTGGGTTCAAAATAATTGTGGCGTAGTAAGCTCACATCTGATCCAGTGTCTATGAGAAATAATTCGCCAGAGGTTGCGTCACGGATGAGAAAGGATGTCGATAGTGGCAACTGACGATGGGACTGGTTGCTGGCATTTGGGCGTTTGAAGTATGACTTGACTGGAGCCGTCGCTGTAAATACAATAGTTTGATTGCTCTCTACCCGCGAAAGCAACGTGCTTCGAGCCATCAGACGTGGAGCGGCCAACGATCTTGAGGTGATCAGCCTCTATTGCCGCAGAGGGGGCTGACCCAGCAGTTTTCCGAACCTTCCATGGGCGGAATTTCCAGATTTGTTGAAGGTGACCGAGCCCACTTGAACGTCGCGTCTGTGCGCGGGAATGTGCAGTCGTTTCTGAGGCAATAGGTGTGGAGTGGCTGGATCGAATTGGCATATTTTGTACTGTTGTAGAGGCCCTTTGGTCACTACCATTAGAGAGCCTCTGGGATACCAGGCCCGGAAAATCCATATATGCGGTATGATCATCTAGTTTGGAACACTTATATTTCTCTGAACTATCTTTTAAACTACATTCCTTAAGTCCAGTTGCTAACTGCTCTGTATCCTCATTATATGATAAACCAACAATAATATTATGATTAAATTTCTTGCAATATATATTATATTAATTAAGCTTACCAGGATACGCTGATATCCACAGATTACAGAACGATACGGTGGTGACCTTAAAAACAAATATCCACGTCAATTACCTGAAGCAAATTTGAGATCCTTCTCAATGATAAATAATCAGAACAATAGATGAGTGGATTACAATAATTTATTAGCAAAGATATCGGAGATGGAACCACGCAGTGTTCCGCTTGTGCAATTCAGCAACTCAGAAAAAAACTCTCTTATAACCTTTGACAAGACAAGTCAAAAACTTTGACAATATGAACAAAAGAACTTCAAAAATTTACAATATTTTTTTTAAAAACACAATAGTGTTTTACGAAACCAGCGATAACATCCAATATCCAAAAATAAAATTTGCTTTATTTTATATGAGGAGTTAATTGATGTCTAATAATTAAATTAACCTCCACATGCACCCTCATGGTTAGATTATTTAACCATACATTATGCAGTGCTCATTATTCAGTTTCTTGATGACTCTTCCAGAACGTGTTTTAACAAGTTGTGCTGGTATTTCACAAGATTTCATTTTCATTGTGCATTGTTATTTATTCTCAGTTGTCTTTGTTTTAATCTTTACTTCTTTACCATATTTATTCGACTCTTCGTTTTTCTCACAATTTTTGAGTCACATCTCGCCTCAGCTTCTGGGTACTTCGGTGGATACTGTTCCTCAGTCTCCTCTTCCGTCCAAATAAACTGTGGAATGCAGCGATCCAGTGTTACACATTCTACAGTGCCATTTACTTCTATAAATGCATTTTTCTCAGTCCTATGATTGACTTTAAATGGCCCCTTATAGAACGGAGTCAGACAATTCTGTCTGTTTTCGTTAGTTATGTATACATGCAATGCCAGCTTTAAATCTGAAGATACATAGCATTTAGAATTTGGACTTCTAGTTTTGGTTGGAGCTAAACGACTCATTTTATCTCGCAATGCTCCAACAAACCAATCCACTGAACTAGAGGCCCAATCGAGACAACTTGGAGCTTCAATGAGAAGATCTCCAGGTAACCTCAATGGCTCTCCATAAACAAGTTCTGCTATGGATGTTCCTAACTGTGCTCTGTATCTATTTCGCATTGCCAACAAAACTATGGGCAAATCATGTATCCAACTGGATCCACCAATGCAGCGTAATGCAGCCCTCAGCTCCCTGTGCAGTCTCTCAACCATCCCATTAGCTCTGGGATTATAAGCACATGCGTGTCTTACTTCTATCCCCATTGTATTCAATGATCTGATAAACAGTTCAGACATAAACTGACTACCACGATCAGTAGTTACCCTTACCGGTACACCATATCGCGACACCCAATTATGCAAGAACATAAGTAAGACCTCTTGAGCTGTCATGTCCTTCAGGATTGCTACCTCAAACTGACGACTGAAACGATCAACCATCGTGAGTAAATACTTCTGGCCAGAAATTTCAGGCATTTCTACTATATCAATATGTACATGCATGAAACGACCCGCTGGTATACCAATCGTTTTAATTTCAGTTTTAGTATGACGCCAAACTTTACAAGTTTGACACCGGGCACATGTCCTTACCCAAGCTCTTATGTCTTTCGACATCTTAGGCCATACATATCTATCAGTGACCATCCTGATAGTTGCCTTAATGGAAGGATGACTGAATTCATGTAGCTGTTGAATTACCTTATACCTTAATTCTAACGGTACATAAGGTCTAGGTTGGCTCCTGGAGATTTCACATAGTAACCACTTATCTCCAATCTTCCTGCGTGTATATGTAGGATTCTTTGCAAACACAGCAACTAAAGGATTAATACCTTGTGCTTCCATCAATTGCTGGACAAAATCATTAGAAGATACAACAGTACATACGAGTGACTCCGAACGAATCATATCTTCATCTGATACGTCTGGTCTACTGAGAGTATCTGCCACCACATTCTCTTTTCCTGAGATATGATTAATGGTAAAATCAAATTCCGCTGGTCGGGTTATTTGTTAATTTACCCGCCGAGAATAATTAAGCCTATTCGCTTTCCCAAGGATACTTATCAACGGTTTATGATCAGTTAATATCGTAAACTGATGTCCACCTAGGTAGTGCTCAAAATGCAGAATAAACTGCTAGTATCTCATTTCCAAGCGTGTCATATCGCTTCTCGCGACCTTGGAGTTTCGACTATAGAATCCAATCGGCTTGACTATTCCCTTATGGCGTTGATGTTACACTGCTCCTATGGCTACATCGGAAGTATCTGTGACCAGCTCAAACGGCTTAGTCCAATCCACAGGTGCTAATGTGGTTATTTGGTTTAACATATCTTTCGCCCTCTGGAATTTTTCCTTTTCGTCTTGGCTAAAATTAATAGGCCAGGGCTTCTTGATCGTGTTCCGTTCACGAACTAAATGTCGAGTTAGCGACCCCAAAATTCCAGCTAAACCTGGTATGAAACGACGATAGTAGCTAATCATGCCCAAAAATCTACGCAACTGGCGTACAGTTCTGGGTTCTGGCACATCCGTGATTGCTTGTACCTTGTCTTCCAAGAGCTTGATTCCATCCCTGGAAACGGTGTGTCCAAGAAATTTAACAGTAGAGCAACCAATCCTGCTCTTTTCTGGTTTCACTACCAATCCATAATGTTCCAGCTTAGACAAAACGACGTCCAAGTGCTCCCGGTGTTCCTCCCGAGATTGACTATATATAATGATGCCATCTATGTACACTCTAGCAAATGGACAGTCTTGAAGAACTCTCTCCGTCAGACGCTGGAATGTCTGACTTGCATTCTTCAAACCAAAAGGCATACATATGAATTTATGCGATCCTCCTCCAGGGAATCTTACTGCTGTGAGCGGTATAGATTCTGCCTCCATAGGTACTTGATAGTACGCCTTCTGCAGATCTAACGATGTATATACCTCATACCCCATTATATCCCTCAGCAAGATACTCCATTGACCTGGTTCAGGTTTGAGAACAACCACTATTGGAGATGCAAATTTGGAATTTGAACACCTACAAATTCCTTCTTCTCTCAATTGCTTAAATTCTTCAATAGCAACCTGCTTCTTATGTTGTGCTAATGGTTGAACCTTCGATGAACAGGTTAGTGGTTTCAGCAACTCGATTTGGTCTTCTATGCCTGTATTTAAACCGTTGCGCTTAGCATTGAATGGTAGAAACACGGCCAGGTGTTTCTCGATGACATCCACCAAGTCATCGGCGATGACGGGTCTGGGTAGTCTCACTGACCTAACTAATGATGTCCCAGTCTCAGCATAAGTTACTATCCCAGTGCCTTGTCCAATGGTCCTAGATTTGGGATCTAAAGCGAGTTTAAAATGGATCAAAAAGTCAATCCCAATGATGTTATCCTTTGTATCAGCGACCAGAAAATTCCACGTAAATGATGATTTCTGCTCCAATGTCACTTACAATTCGTTAACCCCTTTAACCTCAATTTTACTTCCATTGGCAGCCTATAGTTGGTAATCGAATGTGGGGCTATCAATTTCCACCACATCGGATCAAACTATGCTCACCTCTGCACCCGTGTCTATTAAGAATTTTAACCCAGTAAGTTCATCTTTTATAACGAGCTTATTCATGCTATAAACAGCAACCTCTTTAAGATTACCTTCCAGTCGAAATCTAACAGATTTACGGACTGTATTACCTCGTGTTTCTTCTATCAAAGCTTCCGAACCTAAATTAAATGATTTTAGTATGCTTCGAATATGCATACCTTGGAGCCTTCCATGCACAACCCCCCTACGGCTCCAATTAGCGGGGATTCCACTAGTTTTCTAGCAGCTTAGACCAGGCTACAGGAAGAGTACTTCCTTTCCATCGGGGACCACCCAACTTTGGAAACGTGCATCCCCCCTCCAGAAACCTTTCAAACTCGGCGTATTTACGATTCGAAATGCACCACTCGCGTGGTCCTTGTACACCCTCACGCGATTCCCCTTTCCGATGCTTCAAATTTGAACTTTGACTCCGAGAATTCACCCTACTTTTCTTGGAACTTTCCTTATTGTTTTTTATCCAACCCACATCCCTATGGAGGGTACTTAATTCATTCTCTACGGTCAGGAGTCTCTCTGAGAGGTGTCTGAGTTGCTGCTCCAGGCGTGAATCTGCCGTTATTGCTTACAACCTAAGTTCCTTCTAACGATACACTTTGTCCAACCCTTTGAGCTTCTTTGGCCACTCAAGTTCCATTGAATGAAAGATATCGAAGGTGGCTCTTAATCTAGCAGTCAATTCTGCTACAAACATACTGCTTATAACTTCCTCAGATATATCAAGCCCGATATATTATGAAATAAGTCTTTCATAAAATTCAGATGGGAGTTGATTTCCCATCTTTTCCTGACGTAACACGTCAGTCATTTATTCAACCCTCTCGGGTTGAATTTCTTCGATTAGAAGCTGAAATGCATTTGCCGGTTTGTTCTCAGAAACAAATTTCCTGAGTATAAATAGATTCTTTTTTAATGGCTCAGTTAAACACCACCAGGCCGAGGCAAATCTTTCTATAGGGTCGGTCATTCTTTTTAGTTTAAAATAAAATTTTGCTTCTTCGACCCATTCATAATTGTTGTCTGGTCTGTACATATTAAGTTTAATATTGCTATCCCGCGCGCAATACGCAGGGGGCATGCGATGGATTATAGTGCATATGTGGTTCAATATAATTTCACGCATCAGGACATCAGTTGATCCTCAATGACATTCACAAATTCTAGAGTTCAATGGATTATTATAATTAAATAATTTAAAACCCTAGAAAACAGTGGATTAATTATTTGTGATGTTTTTTCAAGACTGCTTTTACACGATTTTTATCCATCAATTATCAGTGACAATATTTACCAGTGACTTTATTTATATCATCATATATTTTTAATCACTTTAATGTATTTATCACGGTTGAGACATTTGTGAATTGATTATTACTTTTGTTAGTATGTATTAGGTTTTGCGAACCTAGTAACAAATTAGTTCAGTTGTGACCAGAAGGATATACTGTCCTATTATTCCACATTCTTCTACCAAATATACAGTGGTTAAAGTGCGTATTACCGGCTCCTACTGATGAGTCGCTAGTAAGCACGAAACGAATGTGAATGAGATTATACTTTCCGTTCATGCTGCCTTTGGTTTATCCTTCTGGTCACAACAGAATTAATTTGTTACTAGGTTTGCAAAACCTAATACATACTTGCATATATATTAGTTCTTCGCAACAAACAGTATTTAACTGTAATATATTACTTTTGTTGACAATATATCGTTTTGTTGCCGTCTAGAGCACGGTCCGTTTTGTTTAACTGTGAACTGATAATTACTTGTGTATAAGACATTCAATTTTGTTGACAATATATTGTTTTGTTGCCGTCTAGAGCACGGTCAATTTGCAACATTGTGTATAATATACGTATGATGATTCGACTTCGCCTTCTCACATCACCCATCGGAAAAAGGTCGGGGACTAATCATAAGCACGGATCTCAACAGCACCTACCAGGTATATGTAGGAATGGTGCAGAATCGCGATCTAAATAGCTACCCCGAAAAATCTTTTAAATTAGCTAAAAAACCCTACACTACATTTATTAAACAAAACCCAATTAATTACAATTAAATTTGCAGTTCAAAAAATCTCAATTAAAACTGCTTGAAACTAACAGAGATTGTTTCTAAAATCACAGTTAAGAGAAATGTTGTGTAAAAACAGAGTTAGATTATTTGACCTTAAAGGGCACTATATTTGTCAAAATTGAACATCGTTGGGTTGTAACGCGGAGCCGCGTGTTACAATATACTATTTTTGCCTGACGAGCTTGATCTTTCAATAGGAAATTATATAGACTAAGAATTAAACGAGATAATATAATGAAGTGTAGTCTTATCAATAGTATTTAAAAAATGGGGTTAGATTCTATTGGTAAAGAAATTAATTCAGTACTGCTGATAATCCGTCAAAGATCAGAAAGAATTATTTTGGCCAAACTGAAGAGTAATCCTAGACTAGGATACAAACTCCTAACAGGCTACAGTAAATATAAGGAAAAATTTAAGCTTATATTACCTGTGGATAGAACTGAGTATGAATTTCTCTGTGTATTCGCTGAAGTATTTGGCAATTTGGTATGTTGTAACACGCGGCTCCGTGTTACTACCCAACGATGTTCGATACAGTGCTCTTTAAGGTCAAATAATCTAAATCTGTTCTTATACCATATTCCTCTTAACGGTGATTTTAGAAACAATCTCTGTTAGTTTCAAGCAGTTTTAATCGATATTTCTCGAACTGCAATTTTATTTGTAATTAATAGAGTTTTTATAAAATAACCAGAACCGCGCGCGAAACGAATGAAATACGCGGTGGACTATTGTGTCATAGTGAACTTATTTCGCTTAGTTGGAAAATTTGGACTATCCGAACTTCAGAGAACAATGTATTAATATCATGAACTGAGATAGAATCGTTACAAGCAGTGAACTAAACATTTGTGAGTTGTGTCATTGAAGTCCTTAAACGATTTACATTCTTTTTATAGTGATAACCTTTAACGATGACTTTTTCCATGTATCATTTGTTTTAAATCGATGGCATAAATGTAGTGCAATTCAGACCTTTGTACGCGAATAACTGATTGAGCATAAAACAATTTTCTATTATAAACTTAAATCATTTTAATTTTTGAGGTCTAGAAGACGGACCATTTAGTTTAATTGTGAACGGTATTTAAAACATATTTTTGCATAAAAATCTAATTTTACAGCTGACTTACATATATTCAATTTGGAGTAACTGTGAATAGTGTTTAAGGCCTATTTTTGCATTAAAATCTGTATCATTGCCAACCAACTCTTTCAATTCGGATTAAAAGTGAATTATATTTATATATGCTACATTGTGTGGAATATACACATGAAACCTTTCTTCGGCCTTCTCATATCACCCATCCGAAAGGGATCAGAGACTGTTTGGGTGCACGGGTAGAAATAATAGCCACCATTGATATGTAGCAGGGGTACAAAATCATGAACTAGATAGGACAGCAAGAAGTACCCCTACAATGTAATCCACAGAATGAAAGCAATTTCATGGATATACCTGATCCTTCTGGAGACCAGGAACCGGGACTTGGTATTGACAGTAATGCATTGGTAAAATTAATGTTAAAAATAAAATCAAAAACACAAAAAGTTCACCTGAGTATATCGATTGATAACCTACTTCAATTACCTTTAAATTTTATGAATGCGCTCTGAAATTTTTTAAATAGAATTTTGAAGCATGGGAAATTACCAATTGATATACTAACGACAAAAGCTAAACCGTTACCAAAATTAAGTAAGCCAACGTGCGCCAGTGAATATAGTCTAATCTGTATTATCCCTTCGTTTTTTAAGATAATAGAGCGACTGATACTTTATCATTTAGATTGTATGTTGCCGGCTGATTTTTAAATCTGTAAACATGGCTTTACGAAAGATAGATCGACAATTAATAATATGCTTTCTATGTGGAAACATATAATTACATTAGATGAGAAAAAGCTAGATGCATTAATTGTATTTATAGATATCTAAAAAGCTTTTGACTCTATATCTTTTGGTGCTATTTTGAATGCGATTAATTTATTGAATATTGATCCGAATATTTTTAGATTACTTAAATACTATTTTTATAATCGAAGAATGAAGATTCAAAATCGAAAAGAGTAATTAGTGGAATTCCACAGGGATCAAGTTTGAGGCCAATTTTATTTAAAATCCTATTTGCACATTTGGAAACTAAGATCCGTATCGGTCGAGTTTACAAATTTGCTGATGATTTAAAAATAATCTATTCAATTGATCCAAAAATGTCGACGTCTCCAAAAATAATGTTACACTAGATTTGTATGATATAAGTAGATATTTGATAACACTGGGGCTGAGAATTAACAGTAAAAAAGAAGAGAGCTTTAAAAATAGGTAACAGAACAGAATTTAATTGTGTTTATTTTCATGATGCTGTGATTAATGATATTTTTCAGATTAAACAAATGCAAGAAATTAAGGATCTAGGAATAACAATTCAATGTACAGCTTCTGCTGAGAGACATATTCAAAGGATAGTAGGCAGTGCCAAGAACAGATGGGCACAAATAAATATAAATATCTTATCGAATGACATAAAATTTAAAATTAATATAATCTGGATTAGACCGATACTAGAATATGCTGCCGCTACTTGGAATCCATTAAAAAAGGTTTTTCCAATAAGATAAAAGGTGTACAAAGAAAAGTTGTCAAACAAATTAGTCCTATCCCCTACGCTATATACGCCACTAGATTACAGTTTGTATCACCGCAAACTTTATGGTTTCGGAGGATGTGATATTGCATAAAAGTTGTACATTTGAACCAGTGGACTGGTGCCTATATGAATCCAATAAGAAAGAGTCATGAAGTTGGAACTAGATCTGAACATTTGGCAATATATTCTCCTTTGGTGGGGAATGTTGCGAGCAAATTATTCTCTTTTTCGAAAATTTACAATCAATTGCCAAAGGGGCTTAGAGAAACGCCTCCATCTAAGATGTCTTTTAAATTTGTATCTACTGAACTATAAGAAGTCTACAGTGCTGTTCATATTTTTAATTTTGATTATGATTATACTTTCTCATGGTTGAATAAAAGACAAGGATAATTGTTATCAGCAACTTAACTTCTTGAGATTTTTATTCTAAGTATCGTATTATTAAATTGAAATTTTATGCATTATATTGTAATACGCGGCTCCGCGTTACAACCCAACGACGTTCAATTTTGATAAATATGGTACTCTTTAAGTTCAAATAATCTAATTTCGTTTTTACACAATATTTCACTTAACTGTGATTTTAGAAACAATCTCTGTTACTTTCAAGCAGTTTTAATTGAGATTTCTTGAACTGTAAATTTAATTCCAATTAATAGGGTTTTTTAATAATAAAACACACCCGCGCGCAATACGCCGGTAACATGCAGTGGATTTACGTGACTGAACGTTCAAAGCCAGGATTTATATTTTGTGTGCTCTTCTTCAATTATCAGTGACTCTAAACTATACTCCTAAGACATTCTGGATTTATATCTTCCTTATCTTTCAGTCATTAACATAAAAATGATTAACGATTCAGCCAAAATATTTTGGATTTATTTATTGTTTTTATTGTGACTACTTTTATATAAGAAATTCAGTTGTGTTGACAATATATTTTGCTTTGCAACATTGGTTCAATAAAAGTATGATGCTTCGACTTAGCCTTCTCATATCACCCATCGGAAAAAGATCAGGGACTAATCATAAGCACGGATCTCAATATCAGCTACCAGGAATATGTAGGAATGGTATATCATCACTAAATAGAAAGCTACCTCGCAAAACCTCTTACAATAACTACAAAACCTCCGATGTAAATGGTGCCCCGTTTCGTCGAACTCACAGCCAAAAAAGAATTAATCAGCATCTAGCCTATGTGAATATCAATCAGGCGCTAGTCCTTCCACCAGCCCAAGCAATTTGGATGAACGCCACGGAAGAGTGAATCCGTTAATGCAGGGAAAACACAAAAGAAAATAAATCCTGAGCCACAAATCACGGTGAACCATCCTCTCGAGATCACAATTCTCGAAGACAGCCACACGATGACGAGTGAGCACGATGTAACACAGCACACACACACAAAAAATGACGTCCAGCTCGGGAAATGCAGGAAGCCCGGGAGCGAGCCCAGCAACAAGCAGCACCACCACATGGACCCAGTACAAGATATGCTAATTCGATCCAGATTACATTGACGAGTAGATCGACAATGCTACTTTATTGGCCAAGGTGTCCAATATAACAGACGAAGGCTCAATATTCTGGAGGGCTTGGGATATAATCCCAATGTCCTCCAGACGCGGATTCAAAGATATCCTGCATCAATATACTGAGGGAACATGTTCCTAGCCATGGCAGAGCCTGCAACGCGCCGTCAAGCAGCGACTGACACCAGATCGGGAAGACAGGCTTAAAGAATTGGTGAGCCAGATGTCCCTAGGCAGCCGCCCACCTTCCGAGCTATTTAGGGAGATGGAGTTGAAAGCCTCTGAATTCAACCTACCCAAGAAAATCTTAATGCGACTATTCATTCAGAAGCTTCCTCCAGCACTCCAACAGATGGCCAAGTTTCTGCGCGAATCCGTCGAAGTGCAAGACGACGTTCAGCCGGCACGTCTAAATAAGTGATGGAAGAAACACCACTGCAGCTCACCTGCCTCAGAGCCAGGTTGCATCACTTCACGACTGTCCAAGCCTCAATCCACATCATCATCCGCCCGAAATAATGTCACCAATGAGCGCCTCATCAGCCTGCTCAAGAGTCTCACCGTCAGATCAGATTCGGCCTCAGTCGATGCCGTCCACTATAGAAGCGACCAGAGCAGGCGTGACCAGCGTCGAACACCGTCCCCAACACAGCACCAGAAGATCGATGTCTAGAGGCCGGGCCACATTGCCGCAGCAACCAAATCACTGCAACTATGGCCACTCCACGCGCTATTGTCTCAGAAATGGCTGCACATTCCCGCGCACAGACGCGGTCATCTTCGACAACTCAGGATGATCCGTCCATGGAGGGTTCGGAAAACTTCTGGGGTCAGTCTCCTCTGCGGCAGTAGAGGCTGATCACCCCAAAATATTTAGCCGCCCGACGTCTTCTGGCTCAAAACACATTGCTTTTGCGGTAGAGCGCAATCAAACTATTATCTTTTCAGCGACGGCTCTAGTCAAGTCATGCTTAAAACGCCCAAATGCCAGCAACCAATCCCATCGTCAGTTGCCCCTATTAACATCTTTCCTCATTCGTGACGCAAACTCTGGCGAATTATTTCTCATAGACACTGGATCAGATGTAAGCTTACTCCGCCACAATTATTTCCAACCCACCCACCCAGTCAACACCAGCAGTCTTACCTGCGCCAATGGCTCCAACATAGCGACGTTTGGGATACGAGTACACACAATCTCGTTCTCCAACTCAAAACGATGTTTCAAGTATACTTTCATCATTGCCAATACGACAAGAAACATTATTGAACGTGACTTTCTAGAACACTTCGACCTTACCATTCGTCCAAGAACACGAAAGATACGCACTGGAGAAAATCAGCTATTTTCATCAGCGCTAAAACATACGACTCGCGCCGAAGCAGTTTCATCCATACAGCTAATTCCTCCTTTATGCTCGTTCTCAAGAGGAAGCCTGCCATCACAGCCCATCGTATAATCTTATCGAAACCACTTCCTCATCCTCCACGAGCAAGTCCATTGGCACCACACAAACCTAAGGCCGCCGAGCAAGAAATTGCCATGCTATGTCAACAAAGCATCTGTACACGATCCAGCTCACCTTATGCGTCGCCTGTGGTAGTAGTACCAAAGAGTGAACCTGCAACATTCAGGGTGTGCGCGGATTATTGTATTCTTAATTCTTGCACAATGTCTGATTCGTTCATACTGCCAAATCCAGCTGACCTACTCAGATTTGCTATCGGTCATGCTGTGTACTCAAACTCAACCTTGTGAAAGTCTTCTATCACGTACCTATGGACAAAGACTCATTATATGCCTTTCGGTCTTTAGAACGCATCTCAAACATTTCAACGTGTTATGGACGAAATACCAGATGGTATACCATTTGTAATTTTCTACTTAGACGACATTCTGGCATTCTACTCGCACGTCTAGCATAATATGGCCTCCGGCTTCATGGTAATAAATGTGTCTTTGCACAAACATCAATTGAATTCCTCGGTCACCAAATTTCCGAGAAAGGCGTGACACCTCTACCTGCTAAGGTTCGTGCCATTCAAGATCCACAGCCTCCAACCACCGTTCGAGCGTAACAACGATTCTTGGGCAAGATGAACTACTACTCTCGATTCATACCTTGCCTTGCCAAGATTTTGGCACTTCTTCACCAATATCTCGAGCCAGAAACCCGTTTTGTCAAGAAATCACAAACGATTCAGCTCGACGTGGACGGCATGCAGGCTTACGAGGTTGCCAAATGGTTTTTATGCAAGGAGACCATGCTTCATTCACCTGATTGGTCTCAACATTTTGAATTGATCACAGACGCATCCGACGTTGCCACAGGCACAGTACTTCAACATACCATCATTGGCATACACCGATCTACAACCTTGCGCGACGCGATATGATACATTAGGGAAAGAGTTACTCACAATCTAACGGTCGATACTACACTTCCACACCTATCTGGATGGCCAAAAGTTCAAAATCTGCACCGACCACCTTCCTCTACTCCCAATGCTCAGAGAAAACAGAGTTTTTATTTTCTCGTCGTTTCAACTCGCAACTAGCACGAATTCACGAACATGAATATGAAATCACTCACGTCAAAGGGTCAGAAAACGTAGTCGCAGACTCCTTGAGCCGTCCTGTATCCTTCAATTATACGTACTCAGGAATTGCAAGCAGCACAGCAAAATAACCCGCTGTTCCTCGATGTTGACCTATCATACTGCAAGTAGGCGACCACGGGCTGACGCCCGACATCTCACCAGCAACAGAGCCAACTGACGCCGTCACGCCGCCGTGAGAGATTTCAGTGTCAGATTCGACTGAGTCAACATCAGTGTTTACTCGTTACGGCAGAGCCATAACACCTCCTGTAAGGTTAGCCCCTTTCATTGTGTACTAATTTTCATTGTCGGGGTTGGTGTATGTAACGCGCGGCTCCGCGCTACAACCCAACTAAGTTCAATTTTGACAAATATAGTTCTCTTTACGGTCAAATAGTCTAATTCTTGTTTTACACAATATATCTCTTAGCTGTAATTTTAGCAAAAATCTCTGTAAGTTTCAAGCAGTTTTAATTGATATTTATTGAACTGCAAATTTAATTGTAATTAATTGGGTTTTGTATAATAATAACATAGACCCGCACGCAATACGCAGGTAACATGCAGTGGATTCATGTGACTTAACGCTCAAACCCAGGATTTACTTGTTTTGTATTCCTTAACCATTTGTACATAACTATTAACAGTTCAATTAAGACTCTCCTGGTTCATATTTTAGGTATTTCTCAATCATTTATCCGAAACCCTACAGTTCAGTGGATTTATGTTATTTAACATTCAAAACCTAGCATACAATGGACTAATTATTTGTGGTGCTTATTGTGACTACTTTTACACGATTTATTTCTTTGCTTAATAACAATTTGATTAATAAAATAATGATTTGATACTTGTGCCTTCTCACAACACCCTTCGGGAAAGAACCATGGACTAATCATGAACGTGGATCGTAATAATAGCTACCTGATATTAGGGAGGAGGACAATATAGCACTAAATAGACAACTAGCTCACAGAACCCCTTACATTAACTACGAAAACACCTACAAAAGATATGCTGCATAAAGGTTTAATATTACGGTACTTTACCCTGCAACAATAAAGCGCACCAACCGGAGTGGCCGTGCTCGTGGATTTCTACAATTCTTTAATTTTGAACTGAGATCGGGTTTCATTTTGTTTCGATTTTTTGATTTTCTAGATTTGTCGTCTGATCTAACCCTTGGGAAATACTTGGAATTTAATCACATATTTTGCTGGAATATCTTTACATATATTAAGGACTGACTTTTATCTTGTCGGAATCTTCGATACAAAATTATTTTTTCTCTCTGTTTTTCTATCACACTCTTTCATAATGAACCAGACTTTTTCGCCAGTCTCCACCACCCCTTTTACCCAGAAGCTACTTACCAATCGCGCTGACCTCCAGCATCAGATGGCAGATGTCAAGGGATTGCTAGGGGCTTTATCGGGTAACCTCTCTCTCTCCAAGTTGCAAACAAATTTGTCTTGCCAAGCTGATGATTTCTTGAACGGTGTTGCGCGGGATGATGCTTTACGAAATCAAAATAAATGCAAACTTTTCCTCTGGTCTCCGCAATCCCTACTCTCTAAGGATGACCTGGCTTCAGATTTAATCAGTCATATGGAAGACAACTTTCATCATCTGAAAGTGGTCTCCTCCGGCAAAGGTCGTACTTTTGTGGTCTCTTCCCACAAAAGGCTCTCCAACGTCGAACTTTGTCAACTTAAATCTTGATCACACTTTATATCGACAGGCAAAGTCAAATTAAAGCGTGATTCCACTTTACTACAAAGAACTACAGAACAAGCGCGGACCTCTCGATCACAATTTATATCGACAGGCAAAGTCAAATTAAAGCGTGATTCCACTTTACTACAAAGAACTGCAGAACAAGCGCGGACCTCTCCGCCAGATACCGCCCCTCCCCTGAAACTAGACATGCCTATTCTGGCTGGAGTAACCCTAAGACACACCGATCATTTTACGGAGGCAGCATTGGTGATGCTCCTTCCTCTAGACCCATCAGGTTAACTATCTCTCGATTTGAAGGGCTCCCCTTCACCACTAGCTCAATCAGCGAGACCATTCCTACTCAACAAGCGCAAGGTTTACCGCGTCATCGTGGCCGACCACTCCGCATAAAGACCCCCAACAATGGCCATCCCTCTCCAATCTCCACTGCCCGTAACAAATCCTTGAGTCAATTCGTTATCACGACTGGTGAAGAGGCCCTGAACCCGACAAAACTAAAGACCAGCACGACCACGCGAGCCATCGATTCATCCAACTTCCATCTACAACCTTACCGATACCAACCAGGATAGTCGTGACTCTGTCCCCGTTCAGATCTTACCCCCTCCCACCCTCACATCGGCGCTCCCAATTAACCCCTCGGGCTCATATAACTCGCCTCCGCCCTGCTTTCAAATCCTCCAATTACCTTACCCGCTCGCTAAAAGTGAGAATAAGGAAATCCAGATTGGTGCTGACCACTCGATTCTCGTCAACAAGCGGATAGTTACCCCTATCAGCCAGAGGTCTTGATCTGGCCGCCAGCGAAGAGCACCTGCCCGCTTCTCCTCCCCGGTCTAACAGATCCTTTCCAGCAATTCTTATCAATTGTAGATCGCTTACGCCAAAAATCGAAAAACTGCGAGCATTTTTATTCTCTAACGAGCTAGACATTTGCGTTCTTGTTGAAACGTGGCTGTCCTCCTCCGTTCATTGCGATAATCTTTTCCTCATCAATGGCTACAATTTCCTTCGAAGTGACAGAATGGCTGGTCGTGGAGGTGGTCTGGCTGCTTTTTTTCGTTCCTCTCATGCCCAAACGCCTGTCAACATCGACCTCGCTAGGATAAAAATTCTTTTCGTTTTAGCTGCTGATTCTAGACCAAAACTTATCCGTTTGCATTGTCTACAAACCATCAAACATCTCAATAATAGATGACACCCGTGGGACTCAACTAATGTCAACTTTCTTCCCTCAACACTCCGATAAACATATCTTTGTGGGCGACCTTAACTTTACTCTGGCCAACTGGCATAATATAACTACGGAAACTCCCCCGTTGATTCGGCAATTTGCGGACAACCTCCTAAGTCAATTTGTGCAATTGACAACCCGAAGGAACAACCAACTTGATTGTCTCCTCTCCAACAAATACGTGAACAATGTTGTCTCGTGAGATCTTCCCTAATCTCGACCACTGCCAGGTATCCTTTCTTATTCCTCTTTTATCCTCTATCCCTAAAGAAAGCATTCAGACTTTCAGGCGATTCACCATTTGTGAAGAGTTTAGTCAACTCTGTGATGCCGTAAATAGGAGAGATCTTATTCTCCCAGACAACCTCTTCTCATGTTTTTCTGATGTCCACAACATATTATCCTCCCACTTTACTTCTGCCATCTCCATTAAACACATTCACGCAATGAACAGGTTGAACGCCTTGTTTAAAGCATGCGACTAACTTGCACGCAATTCTAGAATACGCACAACATCACTTGCTCGCGCTCTCACTCTTTGACGTATCGATGAGCACTATAAAGAGGTAATCAACAATCAAGCGCTCAACCTCGAGAGACGCATTCACACAGCACCCTACTCTCGGAAAAAGTTCGCAATCACCAAACACCAATTATTATAAAAATCAAATACCTCATACATAAACTTGTTTTGGACGGACTCCTCCATTCCCACTCCGCCTGCTGAGATGCTTGACAACGGAGACGCTGAGAACCTACGTTGGTTCATTATTTCGCCGGCCTCCGTTGTTCAAGCAATCAAAGTCCTAAAATCTAAATACCAATTTGATCAGTACGGTGTCTCTGTCAGGATAATTAAACTTCTTGGCTGGAAGCTCTTCTCTTTGCTTGTCGATGTTATCAACCGATGCCTTGAAACTACCTTTCTTTCCCCGGAATGGCTAAATTCGACGATCACTCCTATCTCAAAAAATGGTACATCGTCAATCTCCTCATTCAAAGATCTCCGCTCTAGTACTATCACTAAGATCTTCAACAGGGTCTTATGTAACTTAATCTACCGTTTCATCAAGTCTCGAGATAACTTCTGCCTCCTCGACAACCAACATGGCTTCCTGAATGGCCGCTCCTCTTCCACCAACTTTGTCAGTGTCCTTGATCACTGTTACTCCCCAATCTCTAAATGTCATTAATGCACTCTCCTCTTCCTAGATGTTTCCAAAGCCTTTAATTCACTATCGTTCTCGACAATTGAATCCGCTTTATTAAGCAGTGGTATTAGAGGCAAAGTCCTCAATCTTATCAGTAATTATCTCTGATACCGTTACACAACTGTAAAATTTGG